>WNWU01010571.1:0-11649 GCA_012654045.1 Ptyas mucosa | reverse complement strand
TAATGGTTTAGTAATGAGGAAGTGTCCGTTATTTTATAATAAATGTATGTTAGCCATATATGGAATAAATGTATGAGCTCATGTATTTGATACCAAATGTAATTTTACCATATATGGAAAATGTATTAGATCACCAACTCCTTTGTCTTGAAAACATATATAAGCAGTTGTGTCAAATCTCTTGGTTGTTCAGACTTTCAGGTATGAATCTGCTCTGAACCTTGCACAATAATAAATCTGTCTCTGGCTGATCCGGAATGTTGTTTGGTCCCATCATTCCATAACATTTTCTGGCGACTTGCACGAAGGGACTAAGGAACAAAGACGTTTGTTCTGCCTGACAGCTGCCCCAGCGGGGATCGACGCCTTCCCAAGGAAAAGTTCACTGGCCGGCCATTAGGACTCCTTTGAAGTCTAGAAGAACCTTTCAGTGAGGAGGTGCCGTAAACCCGCTGCCAGGAGCAGATTAGTCAAGGATCTAAAAGGTCAGCCAGATCCAGAAAATTCAACAAGTGGCCAAGAAGCAAGAAAGCCGGCAGAGTGAGTATATGTAAAAGGGATAGCCACCGACTTTGCGGTGAAGAGGGGGCCTGATCACCCTCCTAGGAGACGAGGCGTCATCCTAACGTCTCTTGTTAGAATTGTGGGGGTTGGTTAAATGGTCGCAGTTCTCAGAGATAGCCGTTGGAACTTTCCGGTATCCTGAGTCGGCCGTAGTGCTGTTAGGATGGGTTGGGGTAATCGTGTCCCCAGGACACTGTTACAATTTAGGTTAGAAGAGTGCTTTTAGTGAGATCAGTGACAGATCAATCAGAAAGCAGTTTCCCTTTGGCTTAAGAAATGTCAGATGAAATGTGTGAAAGTGTGTTTGATGCAGGAGAAAAATAAAACCAAAAGAAAGATAGTTAGAAACAAAGTTTTCAGTCAGGAGGATGAGGAAGAAGAAGCAAAAGAAGAATCTAAACCCATTAGTTCTCAGACTCGAAGCCAGACGAGATTGAAGAAGGCAGAAAATCTGCCCCCCTTAAGGGAACTTTTGAGTCATGGAACTGATGCCCAGGGACAGCCCATCATTCGTCCCTTGTTCCAATATCAGTTTTTCTACAGATCTACTTAATTGGAAACAACATTATGGCACGTTTAGCAAGAAGCCCAATGAAATAGTGGATCTATTCAGTACAATAATGCAAACTCATAGATCCACATGGGGAGACATCCAGCAATTATTAAACACCTTACTCTCCCTGGAGGACTGAGAAAAATTCAAATAGCTAAGGAAAAGGTCTTAACCCGAATGTATCCATGTAATGGAAATACAGTGCAAAAAAAAAAAAAAAAGCTGCAGAAGTAGATCCAAATTGAAATCCTAATGATGACCAACACAAGACTCTATTAGATGCCTACTGCCTCTTAGGCATAAACATTTTATGAGAGGCAGCAAAAGGTCCTGTTAATTATGCCAAAACTGCCACTATACTCCAAGAAAAAGATGAGAGCCCAGAGATTTTTTTGGCCAGACTAGTAGAATCCTACAAAGTTCATATTAAGAAGAAAGAAGAAATTGTTTATTGTTCTTCCCACCTGGGCTTTAGCAGGTAATTTAAAAAGAAAAAAAAAGTAAAACCTGTCTAAATGGGAAGACTCATATAATTTGACTTGATCAATTTGGTGTGATTTGTTACAAAATTCCTGGATATGCATCTATAATAATAGCAGGTAGAATTGATTGTGATATGTCTGGTCAGCCTGCAAATTAAGTGAACATCTTGACTTGAAGCTGGGAGAAACGGAAAGTAGTTAGGGCCCACAAATCATATTTATGATTTAAACTGCTCTCTGAGTTTTCCCACTGCTTTAAGAATAAGCTATAGGTTGCCCAAGGAAATAAAATTAAAACAAAACAACAAAAACAACCTCTACAGGTCTGGAAATGTTTGATGGTATGAGTGTATGTATATAATCATTTCCAAACCTGCAGGAAGTATGAAATCTTCTAATAACAGTACATAAAACGTTATTTAGAAAATGGAGCATTGGCTTGTGAAAAGAGCTCCCTGAAATAATTATAATTGGTTTGCATGAAGGAAGGGGTGAATGGAATTTTTGTATGTGAAATTGGTTTTTAGAAAAAGTCTGATTGCAGTACAAATGTGAATATGTGTGTGTGAGATGTCCGGACTGATATCTGTGAATGCCTGTGTGTTGAGAATGTGGAAGGAGGTTAGAGAGAGAAACACAGAGGGTTAACCCCCCTCCCTTGGAGGAGAGAAGTGGGGGCGGGCAGTTCATTTTAAACCATTTTTTCCCTCTCGGCTGAAAGCCTGAGAAAGGAGGGGGAAAGGGTGGTCTGCAAATAAAGCTTTTCCTCTCACTGTGTTGGTTTCTTTCCTTTGCATATAAAAGCTATGCAGATATATTTTTTTTTCTGCTCTGAATACAATCTTGATTTTATTTTTTTTCTGGAAATTTTTGAGGTTTAAAATATTTAATTAAACCTATGTAAAAGAAATGATTTTGAAAGATTTTCTGAATCTGACTTGCATTTTACTAAAGGCAGAGAATTGACACTAAAGTTTGACTCTTTCTGTCTTTATGTCTGCCTGCAGCTTACATAATTAGCAGACAAGGTGCTCTATCCTATGGCACAGTTATTTGGTTCTTTATTTGTTTATTTGTTTGCGTGTTTGTTTGTCAACAGCACAAGTTGCTGCTCTTTTAGGAATTGTTACAGAGATGAGTTAGAAATTACAATATGTAGTAATGGAAGATAGGAGAAACTTTATATTAACAGAGCAGGGAAATTAAATTCTTCCAACCGTAATAAGGGAGGGGCAGGGGCATTTTTGTCTATGCTATTTTTACCAAACCCCTATATGCAAAATTAATTGAATCTTAACCTTGGAGTTTGAAATGGGAGGAACACGAAAAAGGAAGCCTTGAAAATTTGAAACAAACTTTAACCAAGGCTTCTGTATTAAGTTTGCCAAATTTGGAAAAGCCATTCCATCTCTTTGTAAATACAGAGAATGGAATCACATAAGGGGCATTGGCTCAGTATTGGGCAGGACAAAAGAAGTCTGTAGCATTCCTGTCAAATACTGGTCCAAGAAAGTAGGAAATTGTCCTTTGGGGGAGCCCTTATTGTGAGCACCCCACCTAAATTTGAAACAATTTTAATGCAGCAGACAAACTTGATTTTAACTACTGATCACAATTTGAATCCAGTACAGTTCTTAGCCAATACCAGATCAATAGATCAGTATGGATTAGAACATTATTGTGCTGAAGTAATTGATTTACAAACAAAAATAAGACCTGATTTTGAGGAACACCCCCTGGAGAAAGGAGAAGCAATTTTTTATGCTATTATAAATGGACACACTAAAGAGATCCTGGATGCAGGGGGTTTGCCTTGAAATTGGTCTGCTTAAACCTGTGAAGTGTATGCACTAACTCAAGCTTTATGTATCTTTAAAAAAAAAAGATGAAAAATAAATTTTTTTTGAAAGGGCTAATAGATCATTGAAAGCAATTATTACCAAACTGTGCTTAGAAGCCCACTTGCCATGGCTTCAAGTTTTTTTTTCCTATGGCCTTGTACATTTTTAGAACTGCCTCACGAACTAAATACCAGCTATCTCCTTTTGAAGATCTGTATGGTAGGCCCCCTGCCTTGTGTAAACACCACTTTCAAGGCTGGCCTGGTCTAGTTCAAAGAGGGGGGAGTGGAAGCAAGGAGATTACTTTTTGCAGTTACAACAGCGCAACAATCTTGTCAACCAACTGAGGCATTATATGCAAGAATGTGGACCCCACTCCTATTACAACTGCAGGTCACAATTACAAACCAGTTAAGACCTTAGAAGGAAAATCCTGTGTCCACTGGACAAGGTTGAAACCCGCAAATCAGGGTGACCCTGTCACCTACCAAGGGACAAAAACTGACAAGCCATGGGTGCTAAAATTCAAGAAGAATGCACCCTGCTGAGTCCAACCGACAACGACTCTCAACACACGGTGGTGATCCGGTAGCCTTGCTGAACCACCCCAGAAGCTGGTTCCTAGCGCACGGCCGAAGCTCGGAACAAAGGCAGACAACATTCCATGACTGTAATTTGTAGTGTAAAACCCATTAACAGTGATAGAATCCAGTGAGCAATTATTAAAAACACTCATGTTTGAGGAAGATCGGGTGTGGGGACTCTGGGAAGCTACTATCCTAGCTCTACTATTGGTATTGTATTATATATAAGGGCCATTTCTGTGGGAAGCCTAGGACTGAGGTTGATACTGCTCTTTCCCAAGTTACACATATCCCTAACCCTCTTCCTGATATGGTGAGTTTGTAAAATAAGGGTGTTGTGATATTAAGGCCCTGTGTATATGTGTGTGTGGAAAGGAGGTGATTATGTTTTTCTTACACATGACTAGTCAACATGCATCAGTATAATCAACTCTTGCAATCCATATGAGAACTGAGACAACACACACACACACACACACAAAATACTTATTTGGAAGCAGCTAAACCCACCACAAACTCCCCATTTGCAGCATCTGCTCCAGATGGAAAGCAAGAGTTGGAGATTCAAATCATTCTCTTCTCTAGGAACATGATTTCATTATGTTTTTTTGGCGTTGGATGTTTTTTAGCAAAGGGTCTACTAAGTAATAATATCTTGAACAGTAGTTCCCAATGTTGTGTCAGTGTCCAAGAAATCCCCCTTGTCCCTGCGGAAGGATTTGAAGATGTCAAGAATCCCAAGGAACCTAGCAGCATCAGGACACTGAATAGGGACACTTTGGGTCAAGTCCACTCCTGCCAACAACATGGCATCAGAAGGTGGAGTGGGTACCTTAATCCTAAACCAACTCCTAGACCTGGGGTCAAGAGTTTGACAATCTTGGTAAAGGGGGAATAGAACAAAGAGAGAACGGACCCCTGCAACAATTAAAGAAAGGGAACTACATGTCAAGGATACTGGAATTAGGTCAAAGTCTCGTTAATCAGTCTGATTCTGCCTTGGATCAAAACTGCTGGTTGTGTTTGTCTGCTAGTCCTTCATCTGTCTCTTACTGTATACTCTCATATACGGGTCAACACTGAGAAACACACTTTCAAGCAGCACACTTTCAAGCAGCATCTCTCCATCGTTTAGATCTGGTAGATTTATCTCTATTAATTCAAAGTCACTCTTCTTAGGAAGCCCTTCGAAATGCTTCTTTAGAATCCAAGCCTTTGTCCTCACCATGGTCCACAACCTGCATTTTATCACACTGTTCCAGTTGCGCAAGATCTCTGGGAAAGGACAAAAGCTATCCTAGTCCTTAAAAGGGATATTAACAACAAAGCAGCAACATCAAAGGCAAGGAGATTTTTGTGGCACATTTGGGGGACTGGAATGGGCCGCCTTCCAGTAGCTGGCCCTATAGCCACAGGTGTAGAAATCATAGGAACACCCTCTCTGTGTGTAAAGAGACATCAGACATCTGGTAGGCCTGTAGGATCTCTGACAGAAGAACAATGTCCATTAGAAATATACTTTGGTCCTAGAACGAACCTTAAGGATGTAAAACTAACCAAAGATCTTTTTCCTTCGGCACACCACTCATTTCATCATAAGGTCACTTTCTCACTACCACCAACTGCCATCATCACAAGATGGGGAGGAGGGAAGGGTTCCTGGAATGTATCCAAGGAAAGATGTCTATTCCAGCCCCCTCGCTTCCCTATCTGGCTCTTCATTGGGTCCAGCACAGGTTTATGTGTCTTCTTTCCCCCTGGGAATACTACCTCCCAGTATCTTTTTGAAGGCCCAATCCTCAGAGATAAGCAAAAGGACCCTTCACTAGAAGTCCCATTACAGCCGCTGGCTGGAATGTTTGTGGCAGGGACTTCGGGGGTCTGGACTAATGAAAAGAACCATCGGACCCAGGCTTTCTCCATGAACACAGGCGTGTGTGTAAGGGAAAAAGGAGTATTCTTTTTATGCAGGAAGGATGCGTATTTATGTTTGCCAACAAATTGGACAGGAACATGCACACTAGTACACCTTTTCCCTAAAATAGGTGTTGTCAGTGGAGAACATACCATCCCTGTTCCTATCATGGGACATGTTCAGAAACGGTGCCAGTCCTAGTCCCACTATTAGTAATCACGGGGATAGGAACTGCAGTTGGAACATTGGTGGAGTGACACACTCAGTAATACAGTTTCAGCAATTATCAGAGGAGCTTCAAGAAAGCCTGAACCAAATTGCTGGAACCCTGGTAGATGAATAAATCAGGTGTGGTCAGAGGAATTGCCAAGGAATTGCAGGATAGGGCATCCAAGATAGGTCAGAGGTTACAAACAACTGATGTGGTTTTCTTGGGTGCCTGGATCCGGAGTTTTTATTCCTTGTGCAATCCCAGTGCTGAAACAGCTGTCTATCAGAGCAATGAAAAGGATACAGACTGAAAAGGAATTAGTTGCGACAGAGCATGTTCTGGAAGAAACAAAACTCTGAAACATACACATATGTAGAAACGGAGTCTGGGAAAGAATGGAGAGAGTACCTCCAAGATTAGGGAATGAAGATCAAGAAATACCTATCCCTTGCCTAGATTAGTCATATTGTACTAGATATTTTATGAAAGTTTCTGTATTGAAAAAACTTTCAGAGGGGCTAATAATGTAAATGATGCGGGTTCAGCTAGATGACCACTGAAGGACCCTCTTTATTCACAGTATTGTAAGAAAGAAAATGTGCTGGTTTGAGAGAAACGTGTTTGCTGGAAAGTATATTAAAGGTAGTTAAACCCCATTATTGGTAATATATCTTCTGATGAAGCCTAGCTGTCACGGAAGAACAGCCATATAGAGAATGTCTGAAAAGGCTCACTGTTATCCACACAAAAGACATGTATGGGGCAAAGAGTTAATTATCACCTAAGGACAGCAGTAAAAACTCCATTAGTACTTACAGAACTTAGGAAAGTGGTCCAGCTGAAAATAATCTTATAAACTAGAAGTTAATGGTTTAGTAATGAGGAAGTGTCCGTTATTTTATAATAAATGTATGTTAGCCATATATGGAATAAATGTATGAGCTCATGTATTTGATACCAAATGTAATTTTACCATATATGGAAAATGTATTAGATCACCAACTCCTTTGTCTTGAAAACATATATAAGCAGTTGTGTCAAATCTCTTGGTTGTTCAGACTTTCAGGTATGAATCTGCTCTGAACCTTGCACAATAATAAATCTGTCTCTGGCTGATCCGGAATGTTGTTTGGTCCCATCATTCCATAACATTTTCTGGCGACTTGCACGAAGGGACTAAGGAACAAAGACGTTTGTTCTGCCTGACAGCTGCCCCAGCGGGGATCGACGCCTTCCCAAGGAAAAGTTCACTGGCCGGCCATTAGGACTCCTTTGAAGTCTAGAAGAACCTTTCAGTGAGGAGGTGCCGTAAACCCGCTGCCAGGAGCAGATTAGTCAAGGATCTAAAAGGTCAGCCAGATCCAGAAAATTCAACAAGTGGCCAAGAAGCAAGAAAGCCGGCAGAGTGAGTATATGTAAAAGGGATAGCCACCGACTTTGCGGTGAAGAGGGGGCCTGATCACCCTCCTAGGAGACGAGGCGTCATCCTAACGTCTCTTGTTAGAATTGTGGGGGTTGGTTAAATGGTCGCAGTTCTCAGAGATAGCCGTTGGAACTTTCCGGTATCCTGAGTCGGCCGTAGTGCTGTTAGGATGGGTTGGGGTAATCGTGTCCCCAGGACACTGTTACAATTTAGGTTAGAAGAGTGCTTTTAGTGAGATCAGTGACAGATCAATCAGAAAGCAGTTTCCCTTTGGCTTAAGAAATGTCAGATGAAATGTGTGAAAGTGTGTTTGATGCAGGAGAAAAATAAAACCAAAAGAAAGATAGTTAGAAACAAAGTTTTCAGTCAGGAGGATGAGGAAGAAGAAGCAAAAGAAGAATCTAAACCCATTAGTTCTCAGACTCGAAGCCAGACGAGATTGAAGAAGGCAGAAAATCTGCCCCCCTTAAGGGAACTTTTGAGTCATGGAACTGATGCCCAGGGACAGCCCATCATTCGTCCCTTGTTCCAATATCAGTTTTTCTACAGATCTACTTAATTGGAAACAACATTATGGCACGTTTAGCAAGAAGCCCAATGAAATAGTGGATCTATTCAGTACAATAATGCAAACTCATAGATCCACATGGGGAGACATCCAGCAATTATTAAACACCTTACTCTCCCTGGAGGACTGAGAAAAATTCAAATAGCTAAGGAAAAGGTCTTAACCCGAATGTATCCATGTAATGGAAATACAGTGCAAAAAAAAAAAAAAAAGCTGCAGAAGTAGATCCAAATTGAAATCCTAATGATGACCAACACAAGACTCTATTAGATGCCTACTGCCTCTTAGGCATAAACATTTTATGAGAGGCAGCAAAAGGTCCTGTTAATTATGCCAAAACTGCCACTATACTCCAAGAAAAAGATGAGAGCCCAGAGATTTTTTTGGCCAGACTAGTAGAATCCTACAAAGTTCATATTAAGAAGAAAGAAGAAATTGTTTATTGTTCTTCCCACCTGGGCTTTAGCAGGTAATTTAAAAAGAAAAAAAAAGTAAAACCTGTCTAAATGGGAAGACTCATATAATTTGACTTGATCAATTTGGTGTGATTTGTTACAAAATTCCTGGATATGCATCTATAATAATAGCAGGTAGAATTGATTGTGATATGTCTGGTCAGCCTGCAAATTAAGTGAACATCTTGACTTGAAGCTGGGAGAAACGGAAAGTAGTTAGGGCCCACAAATCATATTTATGATTTAAACTGCTCTCTGAGTTTTCCCACTGCTTTAAGAATAAGCTATAGGTTGCCCAAGGAAATAAAATTAAAACAAAACAACAAAAACAACCTCTACAGGTCTGGAAATGTTTGATGGTATGAGTGTATGTATATAATCATTTCCAAACCTGCAGGAAGTATGAAATCTTCTAATAACAGTACATAAAACGTTATTTAGAAAATGGAGCATTGGCTTGTGAAAAGAGCTCCCTGAAATAATTATAATTGGTTTGCATGAAGGAAGGGGTGAATGGAATTTTTGTATGTGAAATTGGTTTTTAGAAAAAGTCTGATTGCAGTACAAATGTGAATATGTGTGTGTGAGATGTCCGGACTGATATCTGTGAATGCCTGTGTGTTGAGAATGTGGAAGGAGGTTAGAGAGAGAAACACAGAGGGTTAACCCCCCTCCCTTGGAGGAGAGAAGTGGGGGCGGGCAGTTCATTTTAAACCATTTTTTCCCTCTCGGCTGAAAGCCTGAGAAAGGAGGGGGAAAGGGTGGTCTGCAAATAAAGCTTTTCCTCTCACTGTGTTGGTTTCTTTCCTTTGCATATAAAAGCTATGCAGATATATTTTTTTTTCTGCTCTGAATACAATCTTGATTTTATTTTTTTTCTGGAAATTTTTGAGGTTTAAAATATTTAATTAAACCTATGTAAAAGAAATGATTTTGAAAGATTTTCTGAATCTGACTTGCATTTTACTAAAGGCAGAGAATTGACACTAAAGTTTGACTCTTTCTGTCTTTATGTCTGCCTGCAGCTTACATAATTAGCAGACAAGGTGCTCTATCCTATGGCACAGTTATTTGGTTCTTTATTTGTTTATTTGTTTGCGTGTTTGTTTGTCAACAGCACAAGTTGCTGCTCTTTTAGGAATTGTTACAGAGATGAGTTAGAAATTACAATATGTAGTAATGGAAGATAGGAGAAACTTTATATTAACAGAGCAGGGAAATTAAATTCTTCCAACCGTAATAAGGGAGGGGCAGGGGCATTTTTGTCTATGCTATTTTTACCAAACCCCTATATGCAAAATTAATTGAATCTTAACCTTGGAGTTTGAAATGGGAGGAACACGAAAAAGGAAGCCTTGAAAATTTGAAACAAACTTTAACCAAGGCTTCTGTATTAAGTTTGCCAAATTTGGAAAAGCCATTCCATCTCTTTGTAAATACAGAGAATGGAATCACATAAGGGGCATTGGCTCAGTATTGGGCAGGACAAAAGAAGTCTGTAGCATTCCTGTCAAATACTGGTCCAAGAAAGTAGGAAATTGTCCTTTGGGGGAGCCCTTATTGTGAGCACCCCACCTAAATTTGAAACAATTTTAATGCAGCAGACAAACTTGATTTTAACTACTGATCACAATTTGAATCCAGTACAGTTCTTAGCCAATACCAGATCAATAGATCAGTATGGATTAGAACATTATTGTGCTGAAGTAATTGATTTACAAACAAAAATAAGACCTGATTTTGAGGAACACCCCCTGGAGAAAGGAGAAGCAATTTTTTATGCTATTATAAATGGACACACTAAAGAGATCCTGGATGCAGGGGGTTTGCCTTGAAATTGGTCTGCTTAAACCTGTGAAGTGTATGCACTAACTCAAGCTTTATGTATCTTTAAAAAAAAAAGATGAAAAATAAATTTTTTTTGAAAGGGCTAATAGATCATTGAAAGCAATTATTACCAAACTGTGCTTAGAAGCCCACTTGCCATGGCTTCAAGTTTTTTTTTCCTATGGCCTTGTACATTTTTAGAACTGCCTCACGAACTAAATACCAGCTATCTCCTTTTGAAGATCTGTATGGTAGGCCCCCTGCCTTGTGTAAACACCACTTTCAAGGCTGGCCTGGTCTAGTTCAAAGAGGGGGGAGTGGAAGCAAGGAGATTACTTTTTGCAGTTACAACAGCGCAACAATCTTGTCAACCAACTGAGGCATTATATGCAAGAATGTGGACCCCACTCCTATTACAACTGCAGGTCACAATTACAAACCAGTTAAGACCTTAGAAGGAAAATCCTGTGTCCACTGGACAAGGTTGAAACCCGCAAATCAGGGTGACCCTGTCACCTACCAAGGGACAAAAACTGACAAGCCATGGGTGCTAAAATTCAAGAAGAATGCACCCTGCTGAGTCCAACCGACAACGACTCTCAACACACGGTGGTGATCCGGTAGCCTTGCTGAACCACCCCAGAAGCTGGTTCCTAGCGCACGGCCGAAGCTCGGAACAAAGGCAGACAACATTCCATGACTGTAATTTGTAGTGTAAAACCCATTAACAGTGATAGAATCCAGTGAGCAATTATTAAAAACACTCATGTTTGAGGAAGATCGGGTGTGGGGACTCTGGGAAGCTACTATCCTAGCTCTACTATTGGTATTGTATTATATATAAGGGCCATTTCTGTGGGAAGCCTAGGACTGAGGTTGATACTGCTCTTTCCCAAGTTACACATATCCCTAACCCTCTTCCTGATATGGTGAGTTTGTAAAATAAGGGTGTTGTGATATTAAGGCCCTGTGTATATGTGTGTGTGGAAAGGAGGTGATTATGTTTTTCTTACACATGACTAGTCAACATGCATCAGTATAATCAACTCTTGCAATCCATATGAGAACTGAGACAACACACACACACACACACACAAAATACTTATTTGGAAGCAGCTAAACCCACCACAAACTCCCCATTTGCAGCATCTGCTCCAGATGGAAAGCAAGAGTTGGAGATTCAAATCATTCTCTTCTCTAGGAACATGATTTCATTATGTTTTTTT
>WNWU01010555.1:0-10899 GCA_012654045.1 Ptyas mucosa | reverse complement strand
GCAGTTACTCTGCTGGTTGGTAAAACAACATCAATATCCTTAACACAATCAGTTCTGTTTAAATAGTCCCAGAAATTATCAAAAGCCTCTTTATGTCTCCTTTACAAATTCAATCTTATAGGACTGTGATGGCGAACCTATGGCACGCGTGCCGGAAGTGGCATGCAGAGCCATGTCGCCCGGCAAGCGTGGCATCGCCCATTCTTCTTCTGGGTTTCCAGGGCTCGCAGGCGCACCAGCCAGCTAGTCTGCTGGTTACTGGTGCACATGCGCGTGTGACAATGGCCTTAATGTCTTAGTGCGCATGCGCACGGCCATGCCGTCATTGTTTGCATGCAGCCCCAGGATTCTGCCCTTTGCCAGCCAGGAGCGCTGCCGCCAGTTGCTCCCGTGCACCCGGCTGCCTGTCTGCCTCGTCACCGCCACCATGAGGAAAGGCCCCGAACTTCCACTGCCTGAGATCCACGTTGGCTGCCGCAGGGGGAGGCGAGGTATGGCTGACTGGACGCTGCCCGGAGCTGAACTCGAGGCTGGCAGGAGGAGGAACATTGCCTCTTAGCTGGCTCGAACTGTCTGCTGCCGCAGCCTGCCGCCATCCCCTCTCCCCTGCCAACTCCTCCTGCCGCTGCCAGGGAAGCGGCTGTGCGAGAACTGCTGCCGCCAAGGGCGAGGGGGCAGTGGTGGCAAGGATGGGCAGTCTGGGTCTTCCCTGTCTCCCCACCCGAGCAGACTTCTGGCATAGCCTCAGGCCTCTGGAGGGAGGGAAACCCCATCCTGCTGCTCCTGCCGCCGCCACCCCCTTGCAAGAGCGGTTCTCGTGCTGCTGCTTCTCCAGCAGCACCAGGAGCAGCTGCCGGGGCAGAGAGGGCGGGGGCAGGCTGTGATGGCAGGCCGTTCTCGCCGGGTAACAGAAAGGCTGCTCCTGGAGCAGGCAGGAGAAGGAGAAGCCACCAGCGGAGAGGCGACCTGCCCCAGGAGGACTGGAGGAGAGCACAGCTCCTCACTCATGGAGATCCACTAGCGGGGAAATGGTCGCGGAAAGTGGCAAGAAATGCGCGAGCCAGGAAGCGGTCATGCTCCCTGGCCGGAGAGGGTTGCACGTTCACTCCAGCAAAGGTTTGTGCAACCCTCTCCGGCCAGGGAGCATGACCGCTTCCTGGCCAGTGCACCTCTTACCGCGCCCACTTCCCCACCGGTAGACCTCCATGAGTGAGAAGCTGCGCTCTCCTCTGGTCCTCCTGGGGCACCTCGCCTCCCCACTGGTGGCTTCTCCTTCTCCTGCCTGCTCCAGGAGCAGCCTTTCTGTTACCCGGAGAGAACGGCCTGCCATCACAGCCTGCCCCCGCCCTCTCTGCCCTGGCAGCTGCTCCTGGTGCTGCCGGAGAAGCGGCAGCACGAGAACCGCTCTTGCAAGGGGGTGGCGGCGGCAGGAGCAGCAGGACGGGGCTTCCCTCCCTCCGGAGGCCTGGGGTTATGCCAAAAGTCTGCTCGGGCAGGGAGATAGGGAAGACCCGGACCACCCTCAGAAAAATGACTTTCCAGGCCCAAAACGGGGCGGGGCGAAGTGCATGTGCAGGGTGCGCATGCGCAATGGGGGGGGGTCATGTGCACATGCGTGCAGGGGGTTTTTCGCATTGCATTATGGGTGCTGGCACGCACGGGAGCTGTTGCGCGCGCACATACACACTTCTGGCACACCACGAGAAAAAGGTTCGCCATCACTGTTATAGGATAACATTCAGGAGTCCCTTTAATTAAATAGCTTCCTTGTTTTCGCATTTGAGTCTCCAGTAGTCATGGGGTAGTTAGATATAATCCAGTAAATATTTTCACAGTCCTTCATATAAGTATTCCCAGACATGTATATTTTCCTTTCATCAGCAGATGGCACTCTCAACTTAAATTTCAGTATTGCCACTATTCAATCATCATTTTAGTTGTAAATCAATTATAGAAGCAGGATAAGTTTTTTAAGTAAATAATTCTAGCATGTTAAAATGCCTTCCCATTACAATATCTTCCCAGTTTAAGAGTCTGATTTTCTGTATATTTAAAAGAAAATTATTTTTCTCTCTTTATGCCTTTTCCTTCCAATCTGGTATTTTTCTCAGAATGCTTAGATGCTACTTTAACAAATAATTCTGAGCAGATAATTCTATTCCTTGGGGTTAGGTTTTAAGCAAAAAGGAATCCTCTCCCCCAGTTCCAATCACTGTTCACCTACTTCACTCCAGCACCAGTCTTAGTTGTTTCACGGTTGTCCCAGCTTCTTGGCAGCCATCTTTCAGCTGCCTCTTCACCTCACTGTGGCTGAGAGGGGGAAAAAACCCTGGGTCAGAGAGGAGAGCTGCGACTCTCCTCAACCTCACAGGGTGCCCCTCTTTGCTTCACCACCCCTACAGGGCAGCTTTGACTCCTTTCAGACCCCACCGAAAGAGGGAACTCAACACAGGAGCATGGAGACCCGCTCCATGTGTCCAATCTTGCCGCAGAGTCAACTGGAAGTCTGTGTGTCTCATAGAGCAAATATTGCAGTGGTGGGAGGGGGATTGGTGTGGTGGTGGCAAATGGACAGTAGTAAGTGGGCAGTGGCAAATGGGCAGTGGCAAATGGGCAGCGGCAAATGGGCAGCAGCGAATGGATAGCGGCGGTGGTGAATGGGCAGCAACAGTGAATGGCGGTGGCGAATGGACGAAGGTGGTGGTGGCAAACTGGTAGCGGTGAACTTGCAGCAATGGACCGGTGGCAGCGGACCGGTGGCAGCGAACTGGGGGTGGCAAACAGTGGTGATAGATGGTGATAGGTGGCAATAGGTGGTGGCAGTGATCCCCACATCTAGAACACCTGATTGGTGGTATTCCGGGAAGCAAATCCAATCACCAATCAGCTGCTCAGCAGCGAAGGCTTCAGCATTCCCTGCCAACAGCAGCAGCTCAGCTCAGTTGAATGGTGGTGTGGGCAACAGAGTGGAGCCCTGATGAGCCAGGTGCTGGGGATGTGATAACGTGCTGAAGCTGACCAGGCTGTTTGCTGTTTGCTGCAAGGACGCTAACCAGATAAATACCAGGTGGATGCTGGGAGGCAGAGGCAGATTTTTTTTTCTTGTTTTCCTCCTCTAAAGCTAATTTGCATCTTATAGTCTGGAGCATCCTATACTGCAAAAAATACGGTAGATATGACTAGACAAATATTGTTGACTTTTAATTATATCATTTTTTTATAATTGATTACTTATTGTATGTTAGAGTAAAGTCAAATGAAGAATATGATCTTTTTAGGTTATTAGTATTTTAAGAGACTTTAAGTATTGGAATATTATTCATTTAAATTTAGATAAAGGTTGTTGTATTTTTGTTATTATCTCTCTATTGGAAAAACTCAACTGTTCTTATATGTTTGTTTTATTTTATTTTTTTTCTTTTGGCCACCTTTTAGTTGTCCAATTATTCCCTTTCCCTTTTACGTTCATGTATTTTAATTTTTTTTCTTGAAATCTTGAAATTTGATAAAGATAATTTTTAAAAAACCCAAATATGTCAGTGACATAGTAAAGGAAGTCCTTGACATATGACAATTAAGCCCAAAACTAAGTCAGCTGGGCCCCATTTTATGGCCTTTCTTGCTACAGTGGATCACTGTAGTTGCTAAGTCAGTAATTTGGTTGTTAAGTGAATCCAGCTTCCCCATTGCTTGTCAGAAGGTCACAAAAGATGATCTAGATGTCTTGCTCTGGGAACTCCATCAAATTCAGACATAAAATAAATAAATGAAGTGTATAATATTGGGCCTATAAAGGCATCTCCATAGGTAGAACATTGAGATCTGAAGCCCTCTTGCTCCTCTGTCAATATATATTCTAGGTCTATCCAGTCAACTAATTCATTGCAGAAGAATATAATAAGTGTATAATAAATAATATGTTGTCAGGCATAGAACTTACCTACTGTACTTAAGAGGCTAATGGGACTATAATTAAGAGACAGGCCTTGGATATCCTTTTTATAAATGGGCACTTTGATGGCTAGACACCTGTCCTCTGGGATTTGGGCAGGCCGATCAATATAAGTAAACAGAGAAGCAAGAACCCAAGCTCTGATTAACATTCAGGGAAAGTATCTGGTGAAAAATGAACCCAAGAGATCTAATGTGACAGCATTGAATGATTTCGATACTTCTTTGATCTACAGTCAATGTGTTACGAAAAGTTGAGAGTTTGATTTTGCAAAAGTATTCATTTTTATTTCTTTCATTTTATTTTGTTATAATTTGAAATCTTTTGTGGTAGTTAAAAAAGGGACATTCAAATCCTATTATACCTTTAAAAGAAAAAAAAATAACAAATTGTGTGTTGTTAGAAGGGAAGTCTAAAGCAAATAGATTGAGCTTCCCTAGGAAATCATCACATTAGATCTAAGCATTTGTCTTGGGGAAAGAAATGTTTAAAGTTTAATGTTTTAATTTTTAATGTTTTTATAATGGCTTTTTAAATGCATTGTAAGCTGCCCTGCATCTTCGGAGAAAGGCGGCATATAAATTGAACTAATAAAATAAAAAATAAAAATAAATAAATAAGCAAATGGGTCTCCTGGTGCTTGAAAAACTGTGCACATTTAAAATCACATTTCTGTTTTGTTTTTGAGAATAAGTTGCTCCTTTCTATTCAAATCAGGTCGAAAAAGAATAATGTAGCACTTGGGGAGAAAGATGCAACCCAACAGTCCAGCACTGGAGGCCAAGATGGAGAAGACCTGCACAGCTATCATGTACTTGCCTTTGGTGCTGAGGTAGGTGGGCACAAAGGAGATCCAAACGCTACAGAAGACCAGCATGCTGAAGGTGATCAGCTTAGCTTCATTGAAGGCTCCAGGCAACCTCCGGGCCAGGAATGCCACCACCAAGCAGACAGCTGCCAGGAGGCCCATATAGCAAAGTGCAGTGTAAAACATGGTGAGGGACCCTTCATTGCATTGCAGCACAATCTCTCCTGCCTGGGAATGCATATCTGACTCTGGGAAGGGGGGAGCAGTTCCCAACCAGATAGCGCAGATCATAATTTGGACAATAGAACATGAAAGGACAATTAAGTTCCCCAAAAGCTTCCCCAGCCATTTCCTCACACTATTTCCTGGCTTGGTGGCTAGGAAGGCCAGCACCACCATGATGGTTTTGGCCAAGAGAGAAGAGACAGCCACGGAGAAAATGATGCTGAAGGCTGATTGTCGCAGAAGGCAGGTGGCTCTCCTTGGCTGGCCAATGAAGAGGAAGGAAGACAAGAAGGACAGCAGGAGGGAAATGAGGAGCAGGTAGGACAGGTCCCGGTTGTTGGCTTTGACTACTGGAGTGTCCAGGTGCTTAATAAATATGCTTAAAACAAAGCCAGTACTCAAAGAGAAAAATAAAGCAACAGAAATAAGGATGATGCCCAGATCTTCTGTGTAGGATAGGAAGACGATCACCTTAGGAACACACTGAATTCGCTCCTTGTTTGCTCTCTGGTCCTCAGGGCATCTCACACACTGTTCAGCATCTGCAAAGAACAAAGGTGACACCCATATTCTTCATTGGTGTGGAATTTTTTTGGTGATAAAGATATTAACCTAATGTTTAATTATGTTCCAAAAATGTGGTATTCCGCTGTTTTTGAGTAACTTTGGTTACACTGAGTAGGGAAGAAATGTTAAGAGAATGACTGGGAGATATTGGGAAACTTTCTTTTTTTCATATATTAAGGACTGGATTCATAACCTATGTCATTTATAGAGAAAAAGCAGTTTTCCCCACCAAGTAAAATAATGATGAAACATATTAACCATTGGCTCAGATTTCACAATATTCTACATCAGTGGAGATTTCTTCTCTTTAAATTGAACTGTTCGTCTGCTGTTTAATACTTGATGTGCATATGTTTTGGAGATACTCTATTTAAAAAACTTTAAGATCATAATACAGTTGAGGGGTATCAAATTCAAGGCCAGGGGGGCAGATTCGGCCTGCAAGGTGCTTAGATCTGGCCTGCAGGACCCCCCTGGAAACAGCAAAGGACCCCACAGTGCCTCTGCCAGGGAAAATGGAGCTCAGGAGGGCCACCCATGCCCCTCCCGATCTCCGTTTTCACTGGCAGAGGGTTGCAGGAAGCCGTCACACCTGAAAATGGAGCTCAGGAACCCGTTTTTACTGGCAGAGTACTTGGGCAGCCACAGGGGACCCCGACACGAGTGATGTTGAATGGGCCACGCCCACCCTGGCCATGCCAAATCTGGCCCCCTGAGGTCAAACACAACTCTGATGCCGTCCTCCGTGAAATCGAGTTTGATACCCCTGATATAGTTAATGTAATATCAAAAATCGTTTTCCTCTTTTCGGTAAAGGCTAAATGAAGAAATACTTGAAAACAGAAAGGGTTGTGGAAGTTTGCAAAAAGAAGTTTGAATTTTTTATATGGAGTTTGATTTTATTTAATATAACTTCCCATGGCAACCTCTCAGGGTGGAAAACAATATCCCAAGAAAAAATGCATATGATACTACATGAAATTAAGAGGAAAGAGGAGGATTTGTAGAAAGCATCAGCAGATTGCACTATTTTACACTAAATTAAATTTTGCATCCTGAAATATCCATACCGGATAATAGAACTATTCAGAAATTCTTCTGTGGGTGTTATTCAAATATGTATAAAAGACAAAATATTTCCCTGGAAGACTGATCAGTAGGTAACCCTAACCCCCAGAATTTGCCAAATCTTTCAGAAGTTGAGAAACAAAATATGAACAGTTTATATAAAGGTCATTGTATTATAAGTTTGTTTCTTTATCAAAGCAAGTCAAAAATATTTCTTCTTTTGTAGCCATTTTTCTTACTGGTGTACCCCTAATTTTCCCCTTCCCCCTTTCCCCATTTTTATCTTTACATTTAATTTTCCTTTTGGTTTTATATATATTTTTGAAAAAAAAACTATTTTAAAAATACTTCAAGTGGAGGTGATACATCTAGGTTTTTTTTTCTTTTTCTTTATTTCTTTTCTTATTCCTTTCTATTTTTTATTAATAATGATGTCCTTCTCTTTCATAGTTTTATTATGATAGACTCGATTTTGTTTTGTTTTTTGATACTTCTGTACCAGTTTTTCAACACTCTCTCTTTCACGGGAAAGAAGCATTTCCTTTTTTTTATAGTTGTGTAAAAATATAGTCGTGGTATACGATAAGAACCAATTAAACTGGTAGAAATAATTGTGGATATCAAAACGTAAGAAGACACAGACAGCTGTTCTCTCTGGAGTCACCCACCTTCCTGAGTGGAGATGGTCCCCTCTGCACAAGGAACACAACTGTAACAACAAACTGGCTTATTCTTGTCAAGCAGCCTGACAAATCCAGGCAGGCAACTGTCCACACACCGAGAACTTGGCAGGGGCTAAAGATAAAGGAAAGAAGCATTCAGTGAAATAGGCGGAGCTGATGTCACTATGAAATGTGACCTAAAACAGAAGGAACCATAATTTGCGGGACCGCCTTCTGCCACCAACAGCCTCCTACCGACCAGTACGCTCCCACAGAGAGGGACTCCTCAGGGTGCCGTCAGCCAGGCAGTGTCGGCTGGTGACCCCCAGGGGGAGGGCCTTCTCTGTGGCAGCACCTGCCCTCTGGAACGGCTTGCCCCCGGAGATACGGAGGATACCAGATCTCCGGGCTTTTCGCCGTGCCCTAAGAACTTTTCTTTTCCAGCAAGCAGGGCTGGCATAAACCCCTCCTCTTTTTGAGATATTAAATTTTTAAATTGTCTAATGGGTTTTAGTTGTAAGGTTTATTAAATTTTCGGCCAAAGTTTATAATTCTTTTAAATTTTTAAATTTTGTATTGGAATGTTTTTTTATTTCTGGCTGTGCAGCACCCTAAGTCCAGTAGGAGAAGGGCGGTATATAAATTTAATAAATAAATAAATTTATTTTTTATAACCTTTTTTGCACTTTTTGTAAGTTTCAACATCTTTTCTGTATCGTAATGACCAAAACTGGATGAGTATTCCAAGTGTGGTCTTGGAATCAGAGCGGTATTAACACTTTGTGTGATCCTGATACAATCCCTCTATTGATGCAGCATAGGTCTACTTTGGCTTTTTTAGCACCTGCAGCACATTGCTGGTTCATACTTAAGTTGTTGAATGTCAGTTACCCATTACTGAGCCAGGTACAACCTATTTTATATCCGTGAATTTGGCTTTTCTTGCCTATCTGTAATCTCTTGCTTTTCTCACCACTGAATTGCACTTTGTTAGGTAGGGCCCAGTTTTCAAGTCTGTCAGGATCCTTCTGGATCTTCGAAGATGGATTGACTATATTCAAAATAAATATGGGACTAAGAAATTTCAAATAGCTTATGAATGAAGAAAAGAACATATTTAAGGGAATTTTAATATTTAGTCATGTAAAGGGGAGTTAAAGAGCAAGAGGGAAATTGGAGTCTATAGATAGTTCGTATATGTTAGCTTATGTTTGTTAAATGCTATACCTTATATTTTGCTCTGGGAAGTCTGGGGGGGGAAGGGTTGGGTTGGGAGGGGGGAGGAGGGGGGAATTGTTTGTAATCTTTAAAACTTTTCAATAAAAAGAAAAGGGAAAAAAAGATCCTTCTGGATCTTTATCCTATCTTCTAAAGTGTTGGCTATTGTCCCCAGATTGGTGTTATCTGCAAATTTGATGAGTTCCCCTTCTTTCCCCTGATCTAAATTGTTTATGAAGATATTGAATTGTTTATTTAATGTAGATATAGTTCCGTTGAGAACTGCACATTGAGTGCACTTGCTCAACCAGTTACAAATCCATCTGGTGGTGATGCTATCTATCCCATATGTTTCCATCTTACCAAGAAATAGATTATGATCTACTTTGTCAAATGCCAAATGTAAAGTCCAAATATACTATATCCACAGCATTTCTCTGATATACTAATTTAGCCAGTTTGTCAAAAAAAATGCAATAAGGTACCTCATTGACCTCTACGGCCCTTCTGATTGCATCCTGGTCCATTCCGAACTTGAATTTCTCTTCTGAACATCCCTTTCTTTCCAAACTCCCAACGTTCGTTTTGTAAAGAGACCAATTGGGAAACCTCACCCAGTACATGATGTCAAAGTCAGCAGCCAGGTCGCCTTTATCATCCAAATAGACTCCCTCTATGGAATTGTTGTAATACTGAGAGATGTGCAGGAAGGGGTGAAGCTAAAATAGCAAAGAGATAGGAAATATTTGAAGGAAATAGGAAAGTGGAGTTGAGATCTAAACTCTTCCAATTCCACAGCTATCTTCCCTATAATTCAAGGGTCGGTTGAGAGGCTAAGGGACATTCCTCAGAGCTAAACTGAAGAGCTTCCCAGCCATCCTGCATTTAGAACAAAACATGCTGCTCTGGAATTTGCCTCTCTTCTCAGTCACTTCCCTGTGATTTGACTTCTCTACAAGGTCATGAGTGACTCAGCCTAAAGGATTTGAGATACCCACAATGCAATGTGTGCGTGACCTGCCCCTGTGTGCCCCGTCCACTGAGCAAGTGTGCGTGACCCCCCCCCATGCAATCCCTATCCCCCATGCATGTGCACATGACACCCTCAGGCTCCCCCAACCCCCATTTTGGGCCTAGTAGACCTCCCTGCAGCCTCCTGGGAGCAAAAGTGGGCCGGGGGGGCAGGCCACACACCCCTGTGCCCTGTTTTGGGCCTAGTTGGCCTCCCTTTAACCTTCTGGGAGCAAGAACAGTCTGCAGGAGGGCTCTGCTGCACACATACACCCTTGCACCATTTTGGGTCTAGTAGGCCTCCCTGCACTTATAACCCATAATGCAATGTGTGCACAGCCCTCCTTGCGCACACCCTCTCCACCTACGGATGCACGCGTGACCCCCACACACTTCCCTTGCCCCCCACGCATGCACGTGCGCCTCCCACATGTGCCCTGCCCCCCACACTTGCAGGGCAGAGACCCAAAAATCAGCTGGCTGGCGGGAGGTGCGTGCATACGCGGTGGAGCTGAGCTGGGGTGACAGCTCGCGTACCCACAGAGAGGGCTCTACATGCCACCTGTGGCATGCGTGCCATAGGTTCACCATCATGGCCCTAAAGTGATATAGTTTTAAAGTTATGTAGAGAAAGATCATTATAATTCAAAGTATTAAAAATGGAAAATTAAAAGAAACAGTTATATCCAACACATCAATTGCTCTTCAGATTTCCAAAATGCAACACTGGACTCTGTCTTCTAAAACATCTCACAGAAAGAGAGAATTATCCAAATGGGGGTTCTTAAAGGAAATGATTGCACCTCCTCAGTCAGATATTAAATAAGTGCTTATATTAATTTATTTGCAGGCTGCAGAAGCTCTGCCAGTTGAAGATGAAGCTGGACGCCATGTAATTCCCCATCTTCATAAAATCAGATATAAAGGAATCTAAATGTAATAATTGGTTTATGCAAAATCTCCATAAAAAGTTGTACCTGCCAAGGCTGCAGTCGTTGAACTCCTGATCTGTTTCCATTCTTTGTGGCCCTTCGCTGGGACGGGAGAGCATAAGCTGCATGTAAAGCATGTGCAACTGTCCAGACTGTGTGGTAAATGTGGTAGCCGTCCATGGACAGAATCTTTTCCCTCAACTCTTGAGACATTGGCCTCCGTTTTTCTTTCTCTCGGCACCATGTCCAGCCTTTCACGGATGGAGCATGCTTTGAATAGGAACACAAATAGATTTCATCCACAATTCCTTCAGTAAAAGACTCAAGTTGTTCATCAAAATTGATTTTTTTATTTGTGCGACTAAGAAAAGAAAAGATACGGTAGCTTTTGTTTCTGAACTTTGTAGCGGATGAAATCCGGAAAGTGAGCTCCCAAATAGATGTTATGATCCAAAC
>WNWU01010545.1:0-10093 GCA_012654045.1 Ptyas mucosa | reverse complement strand
GGAGCCTCACCTGAGCAGGAGGATCAGGCCCACCTTCCCCCAGGAGGGTCCATTCCAGCTCTCCCCACAGGATGGGTCTCTCCCCCTTCTCAGGGCAGGATGGGGTCCACAGACCAGGAGGGGAGGGGCTTACCCCACTGGACAGTAATGGGGGCCTGCAGGCTGGCATGCTCCACCTTGCAAGTGTAGATGTCCCCCCGTTGGGGCTGGGTCTCCAGCATCACCTGGAGCTGGTAGGTCCAGTCTCCATTCTGGTGCTCCTCCCCAAAGGCCACGCCCTCCTCTTCCGGCTGCCCATTCTTCAGCCACTGGACCTCGATCTCCACAGGGTAAAAGCCTGTCACAATGCAGAGGAGGATGGTGTTGGGGGAAGCGGGGTCCATCTTGGTGGGGGAGATGGTGATGGTGGGCTTGGCTGGAGGGAAGGAGGCAAATGAAAGACACAACAGAAAAAAAATAATGCAGAAGACGGGAAGGACAGATGCAGCACAAGTCGGATGATTCTTGGGATCTCATTGAAAATGAAACCAGACTTTTGGGTGGGAAGGCAGGCGTCGTGGACAATCAGCTCTGATCGCCAAGCCCCGTTGATCCGTCAAGCCGCGAAAGTCAGCTGTTTTGTGGTTGGAAAATTTTCCCTTCGGGCGAAGAAGGGAAAGTGAGTTTTTCGGGCAGAGGTAGAGCTCCCCCTAGAGCCCCAGAATATCAATCTGGGAGTCGTAGGGTGAGAGTTCCCTCGGAGTCTGAATCATCTCCGGATATGGGACGCTTCTGTGTTAATGCAGAACAAGACACTGTAACCATCTCTGCGAGCAATAATTAACATCGAAAGTAACAAAAGCAGGTGGAGCGAAAACAGGAGCAACTGAAATAGCAAGTATTGGACTTTAATTTCGGAAAAAAATAATCTTTCTTCGAGATTATTTTGAAAGCGGAGGGAAAATGGCGTCTGAACAGAATTGAGAGGAAAGAAAAAGCGGAAGTGAAAGTGAAGGGTAGAAAGAGCCTGAACATGCTGTTTAGGAACATCTAAAAGACTCGGCGATTGGATAAAAGAATTATAAAGATTTAAAAAGTAAAAATTAAATCTAAACTCTTAGTTTCAATTCTCTGAAATAGAGAAGTGATTTTCATATAAGGACTAAATTAGAACTTAACTTGACGAGACTTATAGGGGTGGAAAAGTGAAAGTTATTGACTTAAGAATGGCATCTAAGTCAGTGAAAACTCCTGTCTCCAAAAATGCAGGGGCCTCTCCAGTACAGCAGTCAAAATTACAGGGCACGATGCCACCCCCAGTATTTGCTACACAGGCACAATCACAGCCACCACTGACACTAAGGAGGCTTTAAAATCTCAAACCAAAGAAATAGAAATCAAAATGGAAGAAACGAATAGTAAGATGGAGCAAATGAATAAAAAAATGGCGCTAATAACGAAAGGGATGGAAGGAATGTCAGATGAAGTGGGTGAAATTAGAGAAACTATTAATACTAAGAATAAGGAAATGAGAGAAGATATTGTAATGGCACTTCAGGGGTTGGCTAAGTATATTGTGGAATTGGATGAAGTGGTGGCAGAAACTAGTCAAAGTAATTTAAAATTGGAAGAGGAAATGATTGATGCTCAAAATAAGATGGAGAGGTTTGAAGAAGAGGCAGTAATGTCTCAATATAGAGATATGGAATTTGCGTTGAGAGTAAGAGGAATGAAAGAGAATCAGCAAGAAAATCTGAGAGAGATATTTGCAAAGGCTTTTGCACCTATAATGGGACGGCAACCCGAGCAATTTATAATGGAAATTGATAAAATATTTCGTGTTAATTCTGGGATTGTGGGGCAGAGGAAACCTCCAAGAGATATTGTGATTTACTTCATAAAAAGGATGATTCGAAATGAGATTATACAAGTTTTTGATGACAAGAGATTTAAAGTGGAAGACCAAGAGGTTGTAATAATGAAAGAAATCCCCCCAAAAATTCTAAGACAAAGGAAGGAGTTTGCCTTTCTGGCAGATGAATTAAAAAAGCGACAGCATCAGTTTAGGTGGGATATACCAGTTGGAATAGTGGTGAACTATTTAGGAACAAGATATCGACTTAATACAATGTTGAAAGAGAAAATTTTTTATAGCAATGTATTGAAAGCTGGACCCCCACATTTCCGGAAATTAAAAAGACAAACAAAGAAGGGACAAGGCAGAAAAAAACAGAAGGGAAGCAGATAGAAGCTGAAGGAATGAACTCGCTGACTGTAGAAGAAATACAGCAATTAGTGGATATTGAACAGCCGTTGGTACCAATAGAAGAAGTAAAGGAACTAAGAGTGACAAGAGCTGCATCTAGACGTAAACAACAAGAACAAAAGGAACAGCAATTTAAAATTAAAGCCCATGAAGTTACTAAGGAAGTAGTGGGAGGAGCAAAACCAAAGAGTCAGGTGTACCTGGATTTGCAGGATGTGCTCCAGAAACTTCAAGGTACGAAAAATGATGACTGAATTTCTAACTTGGAATGTTAATGGTTTAAATTCACCACAAAAGAGGAAGAAAATATTTCATTATTTGAATCAATATAAAAATGATGTTATCTGTTTGCAGGAGACTCATATTAGAACAAAAGATGAGAAATATTTAACAAACTCTAGATTGGGAACGCACTTTATTGCTTCGGTGCCAGACAAGAAAAATGGAGTAGTTATATATTTAAAGAAGGATTTAACAGCTAAATTAATTGAAGCTAACACGCAAGGAAGATATATTATAATTGAACTTTTAATAGAAGGGAAGAAAACACTTGTAAGTGGAGTATATGCACCAAATCAACAGCAAGAAAAATTCTACAAACTTTTATATAACAAGATAACCCAATGGGATTACAGATCTTTTATTTTAATGGGAGATTGGAATGGAGTTCTGGATACACAAAAAGATAAAAAAAGGACCCTTTCAGGGTATTCAAAGTTGTGCTAAGCCGCCCAAATCTTTTTTTGAGATGATGGATGATTTGGAGTTGAGAGATATTTGGAGAGAGCGAAATGCTGAAGAGAAAGTTTTTACCTTTTTCTCCGATAGACATCAATCCTTTTCTAGGATTGATTTCATGCTAATCACCAATTATTTCTTTTCTAGGGCAAAGAAGATTAAGATATGTCCAAGGATGTTATCAGACCATAGTCCAGTTTGAACGGAATTGGATCAGGGAAAAGGGGATAGAAGATCTTGGAGGGTAAATGAAAATTTGTTTAGATATGAGGAAAATGTGAAAGAATGTAAAAAACAAATGAAGGAATTTTTCCTTATGAATATCCATAAGGGCATTCCAATGGAAATGGTTTGGGATGCAAGTAAGGCTTATATGAGAGGAGTTCTAAATATAGACGTAGAAAGGAACAAAAGAGGAAAGAGTTAGAAGAGGAAATAAAGAAGAAAGAGAAAGTACTTATTTTGAACCCAACTGATAAGAAAGTGAAAGATACAATAAACCTGTTGAAAGGGCAGTTTAATATGTTGATGGCAGACCAGGTGGCAACTAATTTACGATATGCCAAACTTAATACTTTTTATAATGCTAATAAACTAGGTAGATGGTTATCTTATATGTTAAGGAAAAAACAAAAATTACGTACTATAGAGAAAATAGAGCCTAAAGGAAAAGAGGTGTATGAGCAATATATTATTAAAAAGGCATTCACAGAATTTTATTCAAAGTTATACGCTAGTGATGCAATTCAAGGTTTACATATAGATAGATACTTACAAGAAGCAAATATTTCTATAGTTACACAGGAGCAAAGGGATGGAATGAATAACTTCTGAGGAAATTATTTTAGCAATCAAACAATTAAAAGTGGGTAAAGCACCAGGTACAGATGGTTTGACAGCTATTTATTATAAGAGCCTACAGGTTGAAATGTTGGAACCTTTAAGGGAGTTATTTAGAAAAATTCAGATGGGAGGAGAAGTGCCTCCATCCTGGAGGACAGCTTTTATATCACTGATTCCAAAGGAAGACCAAGATCTTAGTCAACCAAAAAATTATAGACCAATCTCTCTTTTAAATATTGACTATAAGATATTTGCCAAAATATTAGCAAATAGATTAATGCAGGTTATGCAACAAATAATTCATAACGACCAATCAGGATTCAAAAGTGGAAGACAAATGAAATATAACATAAGACAGATTGTAAATACACTGGAGTATTTGGAAAGAAATAACCAAGTTCCTGCAGCGCTGATTTTTTTGGATGCTGAGAAAGCATTTGACCAACTGAATTGGAAATTTTTATTAAAAATATTAGATAAGATGGAATTCGGGGATTTTTTTTTTACGATCTATTAAGGCAATATATCAGGAACAAACAGCCCAAATAATAATTAATGGTAGTTTAACGGAAATTTGCAAAATTGAAAAGGGAACAAGACAGGGTTGTCCCCTGTCGCCATTATTGTTTGTTTTAATATTGGAAATATTACTGATCAAAATACATGATTCAAGTAAAATTAAGGAGATTAAAATAAGACATCAAGATTATAATTAAGAGCGTTTGCAGACGACTTGGTTATTACATTGAGCCAACCAACTAAATCAGTTACAGAGTTAATGGATATAATAATACAGTACGGGCGAGTGTCTGGATTTAAGATAAATAAGCAAAAAACTAAAATAATAGTAAAAAATATGACTACAAGACAAAAAGAAGTGCTAGAAAGATTAACGGGATTTGAAATAGTTAAAAAGGTTAAATATTTGGGAGTATGTATTACAGCTTCAAATGTGAAATTATATAAAAATAATTATGAATTGTTGTGGCAAAAGGTACAAAAAGAGATTGAAAGATGGAATAAATTACAGTTGTCCCTGCCGGGAAGAATTGCAGCGGTGAAAATGAACATCCTGCCAAAATTTTTATTCTTGTTTCAAATGATACCAATACTTAAGAAAGATGCGAACTTGAACGAATGGCAGAAAGGTATTAATAAATTTATTTGGGCAGGGAAAAGACCAAGGCTAAAGCTTAAGATAATGCAAGATGTACGTGAAAGAGGAGGTCTCAAAATGCCTAATTTGAGATTATATTATGATGCAGCTGTTTTATCAACAATTAGTGACTGGTTCAATTTAACGGAAGATAGAATATTGACTATTGAGGGATATGATTTATTATATGGATGGCATGCGTATCTGCTGTATGATAAAAAGGTGGATAATGTTTTCAAGACTCACATATTAAGGAATGCTCTGTTGCGTGTCTGGAGAAAATATCAATATAAATTAAATTACAAGATACCTATATGGGCAATACCCAGACATGCGATAGAAAATATAAGTGTGGAACAGAAACAAGATAGGACTACATACAAGGAACTTCTTATAACGGAAGGGAATATATTGCAACTAAAGTCTTCAAATGTATTAAGAGAAGAAAAGATAGCCCAGACTTGGTTTCAGTTCGGACACTTACATGAGATGGAAAGAGGATCAGAAAATTGGTATCATAAAAACTGATGAAAATTTGGTAAAACAAATTAGAGATCAAGGTCAATCGCATATAAAAAAGTTATACAATGCATTGATAGAAATAGAGTCAGAAAGTGAATTAGTTAAAGATTGTATGATAAAATGGGCCCAGAATATCCAGGAACCAATAATGATGGAAACTTGGGGAAAAATTTGGGTTAGAAATGTGAAATTTACACAAGCCCAAAACTTGAGAGAAAATTTTTACAAAATGCTTTACAGACGGCATCTAGATCCTAAAAAGTTAGCATGTATGTATCCGAACCAACAACCTAAGTGTTGGAGATGCGACTGTGATGATGCAACTTATTATCATATATGGTGGACGTGTAAAAAAGTTAAAGTTTTCTGGATAAAAATATGGCGGATTATTCAGAAGATTTTTAAGAAAAAGATAAGTTTCACCCCACAGTTATTTTTGTTGGGTATTGTCTTAGATTGTACTGCTATTGAAACTAATTTGATGTTAAATTTAATAACGGCAGCAAGACTGTTAGTGGCACAATATCGGAAGAAAGAAGATTTACCTACCATAGAAGAATCGACATTAAAAGTATCGAACTTAGCAGAAATGGCGAAAATCTCAGCATATTTGAAAGACCAATCACAAGAAAGATATATTGTGGACTGGAGAAGATGGATTGATTATATTCAAAACAAATATGGGACTAAAAAGTTTCAAATAGTATATGAATGAATATTTGGATTTAAGAAGATATGTTATTACTTAGCTATGTAAATAGGGAGTTAAAGTGAAAAAGGGATGAAAACAGTTTTTGGATAGCTAGCATATGTTAGATTAAGATTGCTAAATGAAATACCCTGCATTTCGCTCTTGGAAGTTGGGGAGGGGTTGAAGGGAGAGGGAAGGGGGGGGGGTAACGGGGAGGGAGGTGTGGCTCAGAATTTGGTTAAAATGTTTGTAAAAACTTTTCAATAAAAAAAGAAAAGAAAATGAAACCAGATTTTTAATTAGGTCTAATACCACAACATTTGTTTAGTAAACTTAGTTATTTATTAAATTTATTTGCCAAAGTGGCCCCAACTAACCCAAAGCCTTACAGACACTCTCCTAGCCGTGACTGCCACCTGCTCTCCGGGAGTCCAGGAGAATCTCCAGAATTGCCAGCTGGGTCTCTGGGACAATGAAACTCCACCCAGAAGGAAGTTGGTTAAAGTCCCCCATCTTAGGACTCCCAACACCCAGAGCCCTTTGGTCTTTCCAGGGTTCAGCCGAAGCCTCCAATCCCCCATTCAGCCCCCCCCCCACAGCCTCCGGGACCCTCGAGGGGGCAGCCTCAGCATCTCCTGGGTTCCCAGAGGTGGAGATGAAACCTTAGAACATCAGCAGACGGAGGAGGCCTCCAGCCCTGGTGACGGATGGTCTCATCCAGCGGCTTCATGCGGAGGTTATAGAGGAGAGGAGAGAGGACGGAGCCAAATACCTCTGAGCAGCCCTGAAGGTGATCAACCAAGCTTGCCAAGAGAAAGAAAGAGAAAGAGAGTGAGAGTAGAAGAGAGAAGAGAAGAGAAGAGAAGAGATCTTTTTCCCAATTTTCTTTTGTGTTTCAATCACTTTTCAAAGTTTTATTTGGAGAGAGAAAATTTCTTCTTCAGTTTTCTCTTTTCTCCCTTTAGGATCCACAAGATACACAAAAAACCCAGCAGATTTCAGGGGGAAAATTCCCCAGGAACCGGCCATTCCTGGGGAAGGAGGGGGGAGGGGTCCCTCTGACTCCCTCAGGGAAGCATCTGCCTGGGATGGGGGGGGGGGGGGGGGGGGGAAGGGATCCAGAGGGGATTTTGGGGAAAGGGAGTTGGTGGCTGAGATCAGGCCAGTCCCAGGATCGTAGCAGAGCCTTGGAGAGGATCCCTCTTGATCTCCTCCTCCAGCAAATGCTCCAACTGGCACAACTTTTGGATGGATTAATGGGGGGGGGGGGGGGGTTAGTCTGGATGAGCCCCCCAAGAGAGTTGACAATAGATCCATTCCTTCCCAGGATCGTTTGCTAACCATTTTGTTTTTCTGTGGAGGGATTTTCTTATTAACAGTAAATTCTATAATCCTTAAGAACAACCAATTTTTAAATGGTTATTTCTAATTGCAACCTGGGATCTGGTCAAGTTTCCATGCAGACAAATAGCAACATTTCAGGTGTGAGTTGTTTTTATTTTCCAGGAAAATCCCATTTGCCTCTTCAGACATTAAAGACCTTTGTGGAATTGCTAAAAGAAAGCAGAGGCTTTACAAACTGAAAGTCCTGACTTTTTTTTTAACAAGAAATGCAAATTTTGGATGAGAAAAAAAGTCTTTTAGCAAGAAAATGGAAGGATCAGATTTGAAAGCAGTGGAAATTCAAAAGCTGCAATTTGGTATTTTTATTTTGATAGCCCATCCCAAACCTCCTTATTTACAATTCTGCAGTGTGAAGATTTTGGGGTTCCAATATGGCCAGATGGGAGTTGCTGGAGATTTCAATTGGATCAGAAAAAGATATATATATATATATTAAATACCTCCCGAGGGACACAACTTTCTCCCTCGGCCCATCCAGGAATCCCATTTAATAGAGAAATAGAAACCTCTTGATTCAAAACAGCAGGAGGACAAAGTACATTTTATCTGCCCCACATTATGTCATTCAAGATTTATTTTTGATATCAAGCTTGATGCCTGATGTAGTAAAATAGGACACAGATATAAATCAGAGTTTCTTGTAAAAATCAAATCCAGAAAGCACACGCAGGCAGACGGATTCAGCAGGATTCATTAAGGTCTTTATATACATAAATATAATTCTGGGGAGAGTTGAGGGAAGGTGGAGAGCGTCTCTTGGTGGCCGGAGAAAAGCTTTGGCCTCTCGGGGGAAGGAGACATTGAAGGAATCTGGAAGAGAGAATGGAAGAATCTGAGGCTTCAGGACTGAATGGAGGCCCAATTTGTTTCTTATGACCCCAAATTCAGTTTTAAGGTTTGTGGGTGTTTTTGGATTCTCTCCCCCCCAAATCAGGAGCCTCCCCAGGAAGGGAGACGGAAGCGATCAGGATTCCTGTTATTGGGGGTTTTACATCTCGGTTTAAGCACTGAATCATGATTACAAATTCTAATCTCCTTTTCTTACTCATTTGTTTGTTTATTGGATTGGAAAGTAGCTGGTCCCAGGCTGGATATCTACATTAGAGGCAACAATGCATCCCAATACAAAAAATAATACGATATAAAGAAGTTCTGGACCCAAATGGAAAATTTAAACACGGCAAGAACTCAGAGACCAGGGTATAGCAATGGACTGGTGGCCGTACGTATTAATACAAACCAGATACAAAATAGACAGGGAAGAAGGAGGAGTTGAAATAAAACCCAACCAGTTAGATAAATTGTTAGAAACCAAAGAGGGGAAATTAATTTCGAAGATTTATAAATACCTATTAGAGTTCGACCTAGCAGAAAATATAGTCAAAGGCCAAATGATAGCCTGGGCTAGGAACATTGGAAGAAATATACTATTGGAAGAGTGGGAAATGATATGGGAAAATAATTACAGAATAACAAAAGCAACAACATATAAAGAGAACCACTACAAGATGTGGTGCAGATGGCCCCCACTAGACTGGCAAAAATGTACGTTAATGTTAACCCGATATGCTGGAAATGCAAACAAACACTGGGGACCTTTTATCATCTTTGGTGGCTGTGCCCAAAAATTAAAAGATTCTGGACGAAAATTAAAACCTGGATAATAGAAATAACGGAAGAAGACATTGACCTAAAACCTGAAATTTTCCTGTTAGGTATATTCAAAAAAAGCAGTAGAAAAGAAATAAAATACATCACGTTACACATAATTACGGCGGCCAGATTAACCCTAGCCCAATCCTGGAAATTAGAGCAGTTGCCAACAGAACAGCAAATCATTCAAAAGATATTCATATGCGCAGAAATGGGTAGATTAACTTTAAAATTAAATGATAAGGAAGACTCATAGTACTATAAAGTATGGGACAGATGGTATGAATGGATTCATCAGCGGAAAAAAAGCTAAGGTCAAATACAGTAAGAAATCAAAGGTAACAATAATACACCGTCATTAAGAAGTAAAGTTAATGTATATACTTAGACAATGAAATATTAGAGAATCCTGCTTGTTAGTTTTTGTTTGTAAGTAATTTAGAAATGTATTTTTGTTTAGAGTTAAGAAGACTTTTATATATGTTTTATATAACTTTTATCTTTTTATACCGAATAAAGTTTGTTTTTAAAATTAAAAAAAAGAAAAGAAAAGAAAAGAAAAGCTGCTGGAGTGGAAATGTCCTTCTTCTGAATGAAGAAGGACAAAAAAAAAAAGGCAGAAGATCCACAGAAAGGGGTCGACAGGTGAAAAAGCGTCCACTAATTTTCTTTTTTTTATTCTGGGTAAAGAATAAGGTTTTATCCCAAAGTGCCAAAAGCAGCATTTCTGGAGCAGGGAAAGAGAGGGAGGGGCTTCTGGGTGGGAAGTGGGGGGGAGACGGGAGGGTCCTGAACAGGATAGAAATCAATCAGGGATAGAGAGAAATATATATGTAGATAC
>WNWU01010529.1:0-15565 GCA_012654045.1 Ptyas mucosa | reverse complement strand
GGGGGGGGTTCCCCTGATTAAAATGTGCCCACCAGGTTTCCTTGCATTCCATCGGCCAAGGGTACAGGGCAGGGGCGGGGGAGTAGCGGTTATTATAAATGAAGGTCTGAGACCGAAGGAGGCCACTGTTCCTCAGACGACCGGCTGTGAGTCCCTCCTTGTGAAGTGGAGTCATGGGGTTCAGTCGGGCTTGCTGATCACGTACCTGGCTCCCTGCCACGTGGCAGCAGCCCTGCCCGAGCTCCTCGACGTTATCGCCACGGTGGCGGTTGATACCCCCAGACTTATTGTCATGGGGGATTTCAATTTGCCATCTGTGGGTGGGACGTCGGAGGTGGCTCGGGAGTTCATGGCTTCCATGACAGCCATGGACCTGACACAACTAATTCATGGCCCTACCCACACAGGGGGAAACACGCTGGATTTGGTTTTCGTCTCTGGACAGTGGCAGAGTGATCTTGAAATAGGGGACTTAGTCATCGAGCCCTTGTCATGGTCTGATCACTCCCTCCTTCGTCTTGACTTTCAAACCGCTGCACCCCGCCGCAGGGAGGCGGAGCCGGTAAGATGGTTCCGCCCCAGGCGCCTGATGGAACCTGATAGGTTCCAGATGGAGCTTGGGCCAGTTCCTGAGGTGCTGGCACACGCCTCGACTGGAGACCTAGTGGCCGCCTGGGATAGGGCGGCAGCCAGAGCTCTCGATCGGGTCGTGCCTTTGCGGCCTCTGACCCGGCGCCGATCTCAACTGGCCCCTTGGTTTTCCGAGGAGCTGAGAGAGTTGAAGCGCCGGAAAAAACGCCTAGAGAGTAGTTGGAGGGCTAGTCGCTCTGAATCTGACCGGACACTAGTGAGAGCCCATATTAGGACTTACTTAGTGGCAATAAAAGCAGCAAAATGTGACTATTTTGCTGCTCTTATTGCATCATCTTCAGGGTGACCCGCTCCCTGCTACACCATTAAGCGCGGGAGGACCCCTTGGAGGGGAGAGCTGAGGATTTTGTTCAGTATCTGCATGATAAAATCACTCAGATTCAGGAAGATCTGGACTCCGACTGGGTGGTTCCAGAGGGAGGGAACGGGGCAGGTCTTGAGACTGTTATCTGGATTGAGTTTGATCCTGTGACCCTTGAGGACGTGGACAGGATTCTGGGTAGACTGAATGCGATCACTTGTTTATTGGACCCGTGTCCCTCCTGGTTAGTACTGACTTCCCGGGAGGTGTCGCGAGGCTGGCTCCAGGGGATTATAAATGCTTCGTTGGGTGAGGGTGACTTTCCCACCACCTTGAAAGAGGCGGTGGTGAGGCCTCTCCTCAAGAAGCCTACCCTGGACCTGGCAATGTTGGTAAATTATTGTCCGGTCTCCAACCTCCGCTTTCTGGCGAAGGTTGTTGAGAGTGTGGTTGCGCAACAGTTCTCCCAGCTGAAAGTATCTGAAAGGTACTTTGAGTTACTCGTTGATTTTGGAACCAGAAACAACTAGAGGACTTGAATTAAGTTGTTTTTCGGATGCCGACTGGGCAGGGGACGTTAAGTCTAGAAAGAGTACCTTGGGGTATATTGTGTATTTGAACCATAGCCCCGTATACTGGTACGCAGGGAAGCAGAAGCTAGTTGCGACTTCCACAGCGGAAGCCGAGTATGTAAACTTATCTAAAGCTTCCAACAACCTTGTATGGTTTAATGATCTGTTGGTAAGCGTATGGAGGCAGCCCATGCATCCTATAAAGATATATGAGGACAACATGGCTGCCATTAATATATCAGAGGCCGATGCTGTTGGGAAGAGATCGCGCCACATCAATATAAGGAATAAACACGTAAGGCAACTAGTGAGAACAGGTTTCATCAAAATAGTGTACTGTGAAACCAAAGAACAAGTAGCAGATGTGTTTACTAAACCACTGCCCCGTGACCAACATTACTATCTCCTAGACATGATTCCAGTGACTATGTGAATGTACTTACCATTGTAGTTTTACGTGTACTCAATGATGAATGTATATTTTTGTAACAAATCAAATAGTCGCAGAGAAGGGGATTGTCACGAGTATTTTCAGGGTTGCTGCAGTTACATGATTAGCCACAAAAGAGGTATGGCCTCAATCAACCCATCTGCTGTATGCAATTACCTGCAAGCCTTCCCGCCCTAGATAATTGCAGGTTTGCTCACAATATAAGCAAGGACCTTTCGGCTTGCTACTTGGGCCTTGACAACCGGTCAGGCCTGATCCAGCTAGTGTTTACTACTGGAAGAAGACTGCAGAGCCCAGCACGATGCTGTAGAAGGGAGGAGATGCAGATAAGGACTCCAGACGCCGGCTGCTGAGATACTCCCACAGATGCTTGTGTTTTTGCTGTTTTAAGCACACAAGCCAACGGTTAGATTGTGCTGGAAATTCTTCTCCACACAGACCCTCAAGCCACGTTGGTGCTTGAACTGCTTTTATTCTCAGGTGACTTTTTTATTGTGAAGTCTACGCTGCTGCCCTTCGTTTGCCTTGATGATGTGTCGACGCCAAAGACGTCCACCTTTGTATTAACCTTTGTTTCTTGTGAACTGTTTTTGGTATTGTGGAGCGGAATCTAGGGAGATAGCCTGGCTTCACATACCCAGATAAGACTTTGCTTTTAATGTGGTTTTTAAAGGCACAGTGTCTTTTTAAGTATTTTAAATTAAATTATATATTTATTCGAGGCTCCTTTGTCGGCTTTATTTCAATCCCAGTGCGTTTTGCCCATGAGCTGGTTCGCGGTCCGGGGTATCCCTCAACCCCACACCCCACAAATTGGTAGCAGAGGATGGTTTAACGAACGCACACTCACATGGTACTGCGCTGGATTGAAAAGCCTGAGATTGACATAGGAAAGGTGTAGATGTTGACTCGGTCAGCAGCAGCAGCAGCAGCCAATAGTATGGAGTCGCAGGATGGATTGTTTGGGGCTCAGGCCACTAATACCATGGCTGAAAACCCCCAAACCAGCTTAGAGCAGAAAGGAGCTGTAAGTCCAGAGGCACAGACCGGAAGAACGACACTTCAGGTCCCAGAACATCAAAAGGTAGATGATGACTTCAGAAGGGCAATCCTGAGGTATCTAGGTTTGTCTGCAGATGGCCAAGACCCGGTTGCTGATTCTTGTACATCAGCTAATTCAACCGTGGTAACTGCAATTAAGACCCCTACCTCAGACCGTAAGTGGGGAATTAGGGATAACAGACTGCCTGATTCAAAAGTCACTGCTTCCCTGATAAACCAGCATGGCCAAGCTGACATTGAGCCATTTGCTGTTGAAGCCGTCATAGATCAGGCCATGCAAACTTTAGCTCCTTTGATGACTTCTGCTAAAGGTTTAAAAGACACTCAGGTTGGGTGCAAGGTTACAAAGGTAATGGAAACTTTGGCAACCATTTTGGATGATGGTTTGCAGGCACCATCAGCCCAACAAACAGAAGCTGCACGTTCCAGCGTACCCTTGATGTCTGCGATGAACTCAGCGCACACCACGAGTGGGATGCATCCATCTGTGACCACATCGACATCTAGGGTGGTTCCAGAGCTGCCTCAGCTGAAGACAGGAATTTAGGAGCACGTCCGAAGATTCCTAGAGTTAGACGCCAGAGAGGACCCTCGAACCCTTTTGAGCAAGCCAGAACAAACTTTGCATTTGCACAACGTGAGGTTCTTCCTTCCATTGGGGAGGAACAACTGTTGGAACCTCAGATAGAAGACACTGTGTTATGTGCTTCTATCCCAATGCCTTATTGCCCGTTCCAGGATGGACCTGACTCTGAACATCGATTAACGTCTGTATCCATGTTTAGCAATGCACAGGTTCTCCCTCCTAATTTTAAATGTTTAAGTGTGGGTGGAGGGAATTTTAAGGCATGGGTTAAGAACATTCAAGTCATTTTAATGCGGGAAAATGTTTTATCGTTATTGTTGAAATCTCCATCTAGACCATGGTCTCTAGAGACTGACATGTTACATCATAAGGCCTTTTGCATTTTATTGATGTCTATTGACCCTGCATTATACCCCAGTATACCTTGTAACCTGACCATAACTGAAGTTTGGTTAAAACTCCATAAGCTATTTTGTTCCAAAAGCTCCCAAATTACAAACAGTGTTTACAGGGAGTTCTACTCTGCCAGGTTGAAGGCAGGAGTAAACGTAAGTGAACACTTATGCGAGTTAAATAGATTAAGGCAGGAATTGATGCTGAGGGGAGAAACAGTATCAGAACAAACCCTCATCACTAATACTCAATTCCTTAGACACAAGCTGGGATAGTTTTATATCAAGATTGGATAACATTGACTGTGATAGTTTATCCTTAGAGATGTTATCAGGCAAGTTGATTGCGGAAGACAACTTGCGAAAAAGCAGGGCGGCTTTCCATAGAAAGGAGAAGCCTTTAAGAAACCCCGATAGTTCTGATAGAACTTACACCATTGGAGAATGTTTTAACTGTGGTTCTAGGGAACATTATAGAAGGGACTGCCCTCAGAATGTGAATGCAAGGGCGAGTTTAAAAATGCCTTCTGACAGTGGAAGAAAAAGGAGGTCATTCCCTCCAGGTAGAAAGCCAAAGGAAGATGTTACTAACCACAGAAGGGGTAAAAAGCCAAATAGAGGCAACAGAGGAAACAATCCCAGGTTTAATGGTAGCTCTGTAGGCATAGTGGAGATTGTTGAGTCAGAGCTTACAGAGGAACAGCGAGAGCAACTCTGGTTATTGGATAGTGGGGCCAGTAACCATGTTGTGAGTAACCGAAGACTGTTTGCTGATATGAGAAAGCATCAATCCATGGTTAAGGTCGCAAATGGTAAACATGTCAAAGTAAATGCCATTGGTGATATTTATGTTCCTGGGATAGGGGAAATTAAGGACGCGTTGTTTGTGCCAGGAATAGACCATAATCTGCTGAGTTTGATGAGAATTTGTGAGAACCCTAGAATAGAAATTCTGTTCTCAGGAGGAAAGGTGGTGATCACAAATGACAAGTGTGTGATTGGGGAGGTCCTGAAGATAGGTGGCTTGCCCTATTATTCCCCCAATACAAATGTTGAAACACTTGGCGCCAGCAATTATGCCATTGTATCTGGTAGCAACGATGAGTCAGAGTCAGAATCAAATGATGACAGACAAGACTTTTATCGGAGGAAGCCTCGTTATAGTAAATGTAAATATAATAAAGATTTTATTGATTTTAACTTAGAGTCCAACGATAGGGATCCTGAGAATGCTAACGCGATCTCTACAGGTGAGCCGTTGCATAATGAGTGTGCTCACCTAATGCATCGTAGACTAGGTCACGTGAGTTTCCCTGTTGTAAAGAAGGTGACCAAGCATTCAAGAGGGACCAAAATTAATGACTGTAGTGTATTCCAAATTGCGCAATATGTAGGAGTGCAAAGTCGAAGGTGAATCCCGCACCCAGGAAGTCTCAGCGGTGCTCCGAATACCCATTTCAACTCGTCCACATGGACTTGGTGGGTCCATTCGCACCTTCAGTCGGTAAGAGGAAATACTTCCTTACCATTGTAGATGACCACAGTCGTTATGGATTTGTTTTCCCTTTAATGAATAAAGGCAAGATGCTAGCTAAGTTCAAAGAATTCTGTAACTTAGTGGAAAACCAGCACAGGGTCAGGGTCAGGAAGATCCTGACTGACCGTGGCACTGAATTTAATTCTAATCAGTTTGCCAGCTGGTTAAGGAATAAGGGCATTGTACATCTAGGCACCGCGCCTTATTCTGCATTTCAAAATGGCGTCGCGGAACACCGGAATGGCGTGCTACAGACCATGATGCGGTGCGACCTAGAGGATGCAGAGTTAAGCTTCGCATACTGGGTAGAAGCGTTAAGGTACGCGAACTATACCCTGAACCGCGTATGGTCGAGTGTAGTCAGCAAAACCTCATACGAGGTGCTGTATGGCCATAAGCCCAGCTTGGCATAACTCCACGTTTTTGGGGTGATGGCCGATGTGCATGTGCCAAAGGAGCTGAGAAGAAAGGGGGATTGAGTCTCAGCTAGGCTGAGATTCGTTGGTTATGAACAGGGCTCCAAGGCATTTAGATTTGCCGACCCTAGAGGCAAACTAATTATTTCGAGGTCTGCAACATTCCACGAAGGAGCCAACTGGAGCAAGATCCACGCAAATTAGATCTTTGCTCAGAACTCTTCCCGTAATTGCCGTGTGCACATGGAGGACGTATCAGCAAACCTACCTGAGGCTAGGGATACGTCTGGTTCTGGGGAACGTGTCTCTCAAGTGCCCGTGGAAGGGACATCGAAGCGCAAGATGGGGGTAGCCAGGAAGGATAGGCACCCAGCATCTGAGTCGCGCAGTGAGGGCGGTGAGGAAGATGACTCCTCGGATGACTCCGACAGTAGTCACACGCCCAGATGCAGGCCGGTTAGGGTTACTAGGGGCAACTGACCTCGGAGGTATGATGATTTCATCACCTCGGTCAGCCAGGTCCCGGCCACACCTCAAAGATACGAGGATGTGCTGGCTTTACCCAACCAAGAAAAACAGAAGTGGCTTGCCGCAATGAATACAGAGATTAACAGCTTGAAAGGGTTAGATGTATTCGTTCCAACAAGATTACCCGAAGACAAAAGGGTGATCGGCACCAGGTGGCTTTTTAGGAAAAAGCCCATCGAAGGTGGAGGTTATGTGTACAAGGCTAGGCTAGTAGCACAGAGATTCTCGCAGAGATTCTCTGATGACTATGAGGATACCTTTTCGCCAACTGTACGCCCTGAGAATGTAAGAACGGCTCTCACCATCGCTGCCATGCGACGCGAACATGTCCACCAGTTCGATATTCAGACGGCGTACCTCCACGCCCAGTTAGATAAGGAGATCTACGTAAAAATTCCTCAGGGAATAAGTCATAGGGAAAATGACATGTGGTTATTGAATAAGAGCCTTTATGGCTTGAAACAGTCAGGCAAGCGCTGGTATGAGTGCTTTACGAAAAGCCTGAGAGAAATGGGTTTTTCACCATCGTCGGCTGATGAGTGTGTTTTTGTCAAGGACAATTCGGGCACCAAGGAAGTAGTACTGTTGTACGTTGATGATATATTGTACATTAGCGCGTCAGAGAACAAGTACAAGAAGTTCTCTGAGGATCTCAGTAAAAGTTTTGCTTTAAAGCCTTTAGGTCGCGTTAATAGGTTTTTAGGGGTGCAGTTCGTTAGAACAGAGAAGGGGTTTCCGCTCTCTCAGGTAGACAAGATTCGCGAACTGCTAGAGAAATGTAGCATGGTAGATGCAAAGCCATGCGATACCCCTATGGCGACAGACTTCCTTAAAAATATGTACGCCGAGAGCGCGGAATTTGATAACAAGACCCTTTACAAGTCCGTGATTTGGTCACTCCTCTACATCGCGAATTGGACTAGACCGGACATTAGTCTAAGTGTGAATGTACTATCTACACACTCAGAGCATCCAACTCAGTACCACTTGAGCGGAATTAAACGACTCCTAAGATATCTTTCTTTCTTTTCTTTTTTCTTTTTATTAGATTTATATACCGTCCTTCTCCCCGAGGGGACTCAGGGCAGTGAACAGGCAAAGATAAAAAACATAGATACAAAATTTAAAAAACCAATTAAAACCGAATTAAATAATTGCCCCAACAATTCAAAACCCGTTTTTTAAAAAATTTGAATCATAAAATTAAAGTTTAAAATTTTCTTACAAAAAGGGGAGAGATTATGCCAGGCCCGCCTGATGGAACAAGAAAGTTTTTAACTTATGTCGGAAAGCACGAAGATCTGGGATCCGCTGAATCTCTGGGGGGAGGTCGTTCCAGATAGTGGGTGCCCCCACAGAAAAGGCTCTCCCCCTGGGGGCCACCAGTCGACATTGTTTGGCCGACGGCACCCGGAGGAGCCCCTCTCTGTGGGAGCATACCGGTCGGTGGGAGGCTATTCGAGGTAGTAGGTGGTCCCGTAAGTACCCAGGTCCTAAGCCATGGAGCGCCTTAAAGGTGATAACCAACACCTTGAAGCGCACCCGGAAGACCACCGGGAGCCAGTGCAGCTCGCGCAGGAGGGGTGTCACATGAGAGCGCCACGTCGCTACCATCACCACCTGCGCGGCTGCACTCTGCGCCAGTTGGAGCCTCCGGGTGCTCCTCAAGGGGAGCCCCATGTAGAGAGCATTACAGTAGTCCAGACGGGAGGTAACAAGGGCATGAGTGACCGTGAGTAAGGAGTCCCGATCCAGAAAGGGGCGCAACTGGCAAATCAGGCGAACCTGATGAAAAATCCTCCCGGTCACGGCCGTCAGATGCTCTTCTAAGGACAGCCATGAATCCAGGAGGACGCCCAAATTACGCGCCCTCTCTGTGGGGGCCAATGATTCGCCCCCAATAGTCAGCGATGGTACCAGCTGACTATATCGGGACGTCGGAAACCACAGCCACTCGGTCTTGGATGGATTGAGTCTGAGCCTGTTCTTCCCCATCCAGATCCGCACGGCCTCCAGACACCGGGACATTACTTCAAGGGCATCGTTGGGGTGGTCTGGGGTGGAGATGTACAGCTGGGTGTCGTCAGCGTACTGATGATATCTCACCCCAAAACCACGGATGATCTCACCCAGCGGCTTCACATAAATGTTGAACAGGAGGGGCGAGAGAACCGATCCCTGTGGCACCCCGCATATAAGGGCCCTAGGAGTCGATCTCTGCCCCCCTGCCAACACCGACTGCGACTGGTTGGAGAGAAAGGAGGAGAACCACCATAACACGGTGCCTCCCACCCCCAACTCTACCAGCCGGTGCAGCATGATACCATGGTCAATGGTATCAAAAGCTGCTGAGAGGTCTAACAGGACCAGGACAGAGGAGCACCCCCTATCCCGAGCCCTCCAGAGATCATCAACCAACACGACCAATGCCGTTTCCGTGCTGTACCTGGGTCTGAAGCCCGACTGGAACGGATCTAGATACGTCGTTTCCTCCAGGTGCTGGGAGAACTGTTGCATTTGAATTGAGCATGCGCAAGATGGTGGCGGCGTTTTTGAATGTGGTGTCAGGACGGGATGGCTTCGGGGCTTTAGGAGGTGCTCACAGGGGCACTCGACCACCAGCGACCCCTGATTTCAGTGGGCGAGCCTGGGGCGAGGATTTTGAGACCTTCCTCGCCCCTCAACTACTCAGCTAGACTGGCCCCAGGGCGTCTTGGGACGTTGGCCCGGCTCTGAGAGGTTGCGGAGGGCTGGAGCCGCGTCGGAGCTTGCGCCGGAGCCGCGGAGCCGCGGAGGGCCGGGAGTTGCATTGGCCTGGACGGCAAGGTCGGGGCCGGCATTTGGCGAGATGCGACGAGGCTGGAAGCGCCGGAGGAGCCGGATGGGCTTGAGGGAGTCTGAATCATCAATGCCTGGCTGTGGAAGGCTGCGGAGGGTCAGAACCCGCGTCGGAGCTTATGCCGGGTCTGTGGAGCCGCGGAGGGCCAGGAATTATAATCGGCCTGGATGGCGGTATCGGGGCCGGCGTTTGGCAAGATGCAGCGAGGCTGGAAGCGCCAGAGGAGCCGGAGGAGTCGGATAAGCCCAAGGGAGCCTGGAACATCAGCGCCTGAGGAGCCCGGGAGAACGCCGAGAAAGGGGCGAGGACGTGAAGATCTTCCCACCCCCGAGGTGTCGGCCTCGGCTTGCCCGTGCTAGGGTGCATTAAACAGGCTTGGACTGGTCGTAGGGGGGAATGCTGGCTTGTTGACCGCCTATAAATTGACATCGTGGCGGCGAAGAGGAGGAAGAGTGAGAGGAGACTGAATGGGGACTGATATGGGACAGTTACAGGAGACCTGGAGGCCTCACAAGATATTTAAGTGAGGCTCCCTCCCCTTCTCCCGGGCTCTGCACTTGTTCCACAAGGGGGCTTACCAGCTGCTCCTAAATTGTGGGACTTATTTTTCTGTTCCCCCCCCTTCTCTTTCCTCTTCTTTCTCCCCCTCTATTGGACTTTGCCAGAGATTATTTTCATCTCTCCCCCGGAACTGTATTGGCCGATTGATAGACCAACAGCCTTTGCCCCCTTTGACATTGGGTAGCCAATGAGCTTTTATCTGAGGGGTCTATAAAATATTCTGACTGTTACCACTGAGTATAGGCCGCTCATTGTGTGAGGACGAGTGGAATGCTAGCCCAGTGGATTATACATGTCAAATGGACCCTCTCCACTGGCGTGAGAGGGCAGCGGAAGTTCCAGTGCACTACATTGGACAATTACCTATATTACATCACTGTGAGACCCTGTTTTATGCTCCGTCCCCCCCCTTCATTCTCATGGTGCATCAGAAATGAATACTGTACATGACCTACTTGTGCTGCGAGACTCCCCCCTCTCACAGATATGGCCCCCTATATTATCAAGGGCCCACCTCAATGACGGGTTTTGGGACCCTGAGAGGTGACATGCGAAAACTACAGGATTAAGGGGTTGTTTATGTAAATTTTTAAAGAAATTTTTAAGGGGTTTCAGGGAGGGGGAGAGTCTGATTGGATTGCAGACTGTGGGTATGGGGGTTAGCCCACAAAGGGGAGGGACGGGCTTGTCAGAGAAACTTGGTGTGAGAGGCGGGGGCCCCGGGGTCGAGGGGGGAGGTAGGGTTTGTCTGGATAATATTTATAACATCACTACCGTAAGTGGGAGGGGTAGATATGGCGGGAGCAGGGGGTCATATCGAGTTCGGGGAGCGCGCACCCGTTGTTTGCAAACGGTAGCGCGCTCTGGCCCCCAAGGCTCCTCCCGTTCCCCAGGTTGCACAGACCCTCAGGGCCTGACCCTTCGGCTGATGCTGTGCAATGCCAGGTCCATAGTAAATAAAGCCCCCCTCATCTGTGATCTTATTTCTGAGGGGGGAGTGGACCTGGCAGGTATTACGGAGACCTGGTTGGGCCAGGAGGGGGGGGTTCCCCTGATTAAAATGTGCCCACCAGGTTTCCTTGCATTCCATCGGCCAAGGGTACAGGGCAGGGGCGGGGGAGTAGCGGTTATTATAAATGAAGGTCTGAGACCGAAGGAGGCCACTGTTCCTCAGACGACCGGCTGTGAGTCCCTCCTTGTGAAGTGGAGTCATGGGGTTCAGTCGGGCTTGCTGATCACGTACCTGGCTCCCTGCCACGTGGCAGCAGCCCTGCCCGAGCTCCTCGACGTTATCGCCACGGTGGCGGTTGATACCCCCAGACTTATTGTCATGGGGGATTTCAATTTGCCATCTGTGGGTGGGACGTCGGAGGTGGCTCGGGAGTTCATGGCTTCCATGACAGCCATGGACCTGACACAACTAATTCATGGCCCTACCCACACAGGGGGAAACACGCTGGATTTGGTTTTCGTCTCTGGACAGTGGCAGAGTGATCTTGAAATAGGGGACTTAGTCATCGAGCCCTTGTCATGGTCTGATCACTCCCTCCTTCGTCTTGACTTTCAAACCGCTGCACCCCGCCGCAGGGAGGCGGAGCCGGTAAGATGGTTCCGCCCCAGGCGCCTGATGGAACCTGATAGGTTCCAGATGGAGCTTGGGCCAGTTCCTGAGGTGCTGGCACACGCCTCGACTGGAGACCTAGTGGCCGCCTGGGATAGGGCGGCAGCCAGAGCTCTCGATCGGGTCGTGCCTTTGCGGCCTCTGACCCGGCGCCGATCTCAACTGGCCCCTTGGTTTTCCGAGGAGCTGAGAGAGTTGAAGCGCCGGAAAAAACGCCTAGAGAGTAGTTGGAGGGCTAGTCGCTCTGAATCTGACCGGACACTAGTGAGAGCCCATATTAGGACTTACTTAGTGGCAATAAAAGCAGCAAAATGTGACTATTTTGCTGCTCTTATTGCATCATCTTCAGGGTGACCCGCTCCCTGCTACACCATTAAGCGCGGGAGGACCCCTTGGAGGGGAGAGCTGAGGATTTTGTTCAGTATCTGCATGATAAAATCACTCAGATTCAGGAAGATCTGGACTCCGACTGGGTGGTTCCAGAGGGAGGGAACGGGGCAGGTCTTGAGACTGTTATCTGGATTGAGTTTGATCCTGTGACCCTTGAGGACGTGGACAGGATTCTGGGTAGACTGAATGCGATCACTTGTTTATTGGACCCGTGTCCCTCCTGGTTAGTACTGACTTCCCGGGAGGTGTCGCGAGGCTGGCTCCAGGGGATTATAAATGCTTCGTTGGGTGAGGGTGACTTTCCCACCACCTTGAAAGAGGCGGTGGTGAGGCCTCTCCTCAAGAAGCCTACCCTGGACCTGGCAATGTTGGTAAATTATTGTCCGGTCTCCAACCTCCGCTTTCTGGCGAAGGTTGTTGAGAGTGTGGTTGCGCAACAGTTCTCCCAGCTGAAAGTATCTGAAAGGTACTTTGAGTTACTCGTTGATTTTGGAACCAGAAACAACTAGAGGACTTGAATTAAGTTGTTTTTCGGATGCCGACTGGGCAGGGGACGTTAAGTCTAGAAAGAGTACCTTGGGGTATATTGTGTATTTGAACCATAGCCCCGTATACTGGTACGCAGGGAAGCAGAAGCTAGTTGCGACTTCCACAGCGGAAGCCGAGTATGTAAACTTATCTAAAGCTTCCAACAACCTTGTATGGTTTAATGATCTGTTGGTAAGCGTATGGAGGCAGCCCATGCATCCTATAAAGATATATGAGGACAACATGGCTGCCATTAATATATCAGAGGCCGATGCTGTTGGGAAGAGATCGCGCCACATCAATATAAGGAATAAACACGTAAGGCAACTAGTGAGAACAGGTTTCATCAAAATAGTGTACTGTGAAACCAAAGAACAAGTAGCAGATGTGTTTACTAAACCACTGCCCCGTGACCAACATTACTATCTCCTAGACATGATTCCAGTGACTATGTGAATGTACTTACCATTGTAGTTTTACGTGTACTCAATGATGAATGTATATTTTTGTAACAAATCAAATAGTCGCAGAGAAGGGGATTGTCACGAGTATTTTCAGGGTTGCTGCAGTTACATGATTAGCCACAAAAGAGGTATGGCCTCAATCAACCCATCTGCTGTATGCAATTACCTGCAAGCCTTCCCGCCCTAGATAATTGCAGGTTTGCTCACAATATAAGCAAGGACCTTTCGGCTTGCTACTTGGGCCTTGACAACCGGTCAGGCCTGATCCAGCTAGTGTTTACTACTGGAAGAAGACTGCAGAGCCCAGCACGATGCTGTAGAAGGGAGGAGATGCAGATAAGGACTCCAGACGCCGGCTGCTGAGATACTCCCACAGATGCTTGTGTTTTTGCTGTTTTAAGCACACAAGCCAACGGTTAGATTGTGCTGGAAATTCTTCTCCACACAGACCCTCAAGCCACGTTGGTGCTTGAACTGCTTTTATTCTCAGGTGACTTTTTTATTGTGAAGTCTACGCTGCTGCCCTTCGTTTGCCTTGATGATGTGTCGACGCCAAAGACGTCCACCTTTGTATTAACCTTTGTTTCTTGTGAACTGTTTTTGGTATTGTGGAGCGGAATCTAGGGAGATAGCCTGGCTTCACATACCCAGATAAGACTTTGCTTTTAATGTGGTTTTTAAAGGCACAGTGTCTTTTTAAGTATTTTAAATTAAATTATATATTTATTCGAGGCTCCTTTGTCGGCTTTATTTCAATCCCAGTGCGTTTTGCCCATGAGCTGGTTCGCGGTCCGGGGTATCCCTCAACCCCACACCCCACAAATTGGTAGCAGAGGATGGTTTAACGAACGCACACTCACATGGTACTGCGCTGGATTGAAAAGCCTGAGATTGACATAGGAAAGGTGTAGATGTTGACTCGGTCAGCAGCAGCAGCAGCAGCCAATAGTATGGAGTCGCAGGATGGATTGTTTGGGGCTCAGGCCACTAATACCATGGCTGAAAACCCCCAAACCAGCTTAGAGCAGAAAGGAGCTGTAAGTCCAGAGGCACAGACCGGAAGAACGACACTTCAGGTCCCAGAACATCAAAAGGTAGATGATGACTTCAGAAGGGCAATCCTGAGGTATCTAGGTTTGTCTGCAGATGGCCAAGACCCGGTTGCTGATTCTTGTACATCAGCTAATTCAACCGTGGTAACTGCAATTAAGACCCCTACCTCAGACCGTAAGTGGGGAATTAGGGATAACAGACTGCCTGATTCAAAAGTCACTGCTTCCCTGATAAACCAGCATGGCCAAGCTGACATTGAGCCATTTGCTGTTGAAGCCGTCATAGATCAGGCCATGCAAACTTTAGCTCCTTTGATGACTTCTGCTAAAGGTTTAAAAGACACTCAGGTTGGGTGCAAGGTTACAAAGGTAATGGAAACTTTGGCAACCATTTTGGATGATGGTTTGCAGGCACCATCAGCCCAACAAACAGAAGCTGCACGTTCCAGCGTACCCTTGATGTCTGCGATGAACTCAGCGCACACCACGAGTGGGATGCATCCATCTGTGACCACATCGACATCTAGGGTGGTTCCAGAGCTGCCTCAGCTGAAGACAGGAATTTAGGAGCACGTCCGAAGATTCCTAGAGTTAGACGCCAGAGAGGACCCTCGAACCCTTTTGAGCAAGCCAGAACAAACTTTGCATTTGCACAACGTGAGGTTCTTCCTTCCATTGGGGAGGAACAACTGTTGGAACCTCAGATAGAAGACACTGTGTTATGTGCTTCTATCCCAATGCCTTATTGCCCGTTCCAGGATGGACCTGACTCTGAACATCGATTAACGTCTGTATCCATGTTTAGCAATGCACAGGTTCTCCCTCCTAATTTTAAATGTTTAAGTGTGGGTGGAGGGAATTTTAAGGCATGGGTTAAGAACATTCAAGTCATTTTAATGCGGGAAAATGTTTTATCGTTATTGTTGAAATCTCCATCTAGACCATGGTCTCTAGAGACTGACATGTTACATCATAAGGCCTTTTGCATTTTATTGATGTCTATTGACCCTGCATTATACCCCAGTATACCTTGTAACCTGACCATAACTGAAGTTTGGTTAAAACTCCATAAGCTATTTTGTTCCAAAAGCTCCCAAATTACAAACAGTGTTTACAGGGAGTTCTACTCTGCCAGGTTGAAGGCAGGAGTAAACGTAAGTGAACACTTATGCGAGTTAAATAGATTAAGGCAGGAATTGATGCTGAGGGGAGAAACAGTATCAGAACAAACCCTCATCACTAATACTCAATTCCTTAGACACAAGCTGGGATAGTTTTATATCAAGATTGGATAACATTGACTGTGATAGTTTATCCTTAGAGATGTTATCAGGCAAGTTGATTGCGGAAGACAACTTGCGAAAAAGCAGGGCGGCTTTCCATAGAAAGGAGAAGCCTTTAAGAAACCCCGATAGTTCTGATAGAACTTACACCATTGGAGAATGTTTTAACTGTGGTTCTAGGGAACATTATAGAAGGGACTGCCCTCAGAATGTGAATGCAAGGGCGAGTTTAAAAATGCCTTCTGACAGTGGAAGAAAAAGGAGGTCATTCCCTCCAGGTAGAAAGCCAAAGGAAGATGTTACTAACCACAGAAGGGGTAAAAAGCCAAAT
>WNWU01010527.1:0-17758 GCA_012654045.1 Ptyas mucosa | reverse complement strand
ATGTTATTTGCTTACAGGAGACGCATATAAAATTGCAAGATCAGAAATATTTGACAAATTCAAGATTGGGAACGCAATTTGTTGCTTCAAATTTGGAAAAGAAGAATGGAGTGGTGATATATATAAATAAAAGACTTGTAGCTAAAACTATAGAAATAGATAAAGATGGAAGATATATTGCAATTGAAATCATTACAGATAACGGACCAATTTTGTTGGTCGGAATATATGCTCCAAACCAGCAGCAGGAAAACTTTTATAAGTTGCTTCATTTAAAAATTTTGGAATGGAACTATTCAACTATTATAATAATGGGTGACTGGAATGGAGTAATCCAACCTAAAATTGATAAAAAAACTACGGCCAAACTAGGGATCAAATTACCACAAGTTTTTTTTGAGCTGAAAGAGGATTTGGAATTGCAAGATATTTGGAGAGTTCGAAATCCAAATGAATTGGATTTTACTTTTTACTCGGACAGGCACAAATCCTTTTCCAGGATAGACTTTTTCCTCTTAACTACTAACTTACTTTCTAAAGTAAAGAAAATAAAGATATTTCCTAGGACTTTGACTGACCACAGTCCGGTTTGGATGGAAATCGAGATGAGCAAAAGAGAAAGAAGATCCTGGAGATTAAATGAGAATTTATTTAGATATGAAAAAAATACAATTGAACTTAAAAAGCATTTAAAGGAGTTTTTTAAACTGAATTTGAATAAAGGTACCCCTATTGAAATAGTTTGGGATGCAAGCAAAGCTTATATGCGGGGAGTACTAATTCAAATGAACTCTAAACATAGACAGAATCAGCAGAAGAAGAGACTACAACTGGAATGTGAGATAAAAAAGAAAGAACAACAATTGATACAAAAACCAACAGATGGAAAATTGCAAATGGCCATAAAACTTTTGAAGGATCAATTTCAAATGCTTATAGCAGACCAAACGGCAACTAATTTACAATTTGCAAAGCATAATACTTTTACTAATGCTAACAAACCGGGCAGGTGGTTGGCGTATACTTTGAGGAAACAAGCATCTACACGAATTATTGAGAGCACTGAATATGCTGGCAAAGAAGTTTACCAACAAGAATTAATTAAAAAAGCCTTTTTGGAATATTATACTAAGTTATATGCTAAAGGTAATATACAGAGTATTTTTATAGATGAATATTTAGAAAACAAGAGAGTTTCAAAAATTTCAACAACTCAAAAGAAAAGTTTGGAACAACTGATAACAGTTGAGGAGATTAGTTTTGCTATAAAACAATTAAAAACAGCTAAAGCTCCAGGGACGGATGGCCTAACGGCAGTTTATTATAAAACTTTACAAGAGGAAATGATTGAGCATCTCAAAGACTTATTTTGTAATATACAATTAGGAGGTAAGATACCTTCCTCATGGAAAACAGCTTTTGTCTCATTGATTCCGAAAGAAGAATCAGGTCTCAAGAAACCAGAAAATTACAGACCAATATCTCTATTAAATACAGATTATAAAATCTTTGCAAAAGTATTAGCCAACAGATTGATGCCAGTTATCCAAAAGGTAATCCATCATGATCAAGCAGGATTTATTGAAGGCAGATATATGAAGGAGAATGTCAGGCAAGTCATAGACTTAATGGACTATCTAGATAAGAATAAACAGATCTCTGCAGTGCTGGTTTTTTTGGATGCGGAAAAAGCCTTTGATCGAGTGAACTGGAACTTTATAATTAAGACTTTGGAAAAAATGGATTTGGGGGAGCAGTTTATACAAGTGATTGGTGCAATTTATCAAGAGCAAAATGCACAACTTATTATTAATGGATGTTTAACATCGAATTTCAACATACAGAAAGGCACCAGACAAGGTTGTCCATTATCCCCGCTATTATTTATCCTAACTTTAGAAGTCTTACTTAATGCAATACGGGACTCGAACTCCTTGACTGGAATAGCTATAAGGCAAGAGGACTATAGAACTAAGGCATTTGCAGATGATCTGGTTGTTACCCTATCACAACCTATGAACTCAATAATCCAGATGAAAGATATTATAGAAGATTATGGCATGGTATCTGGTTTTAGGCTGAACCAGAAAAAAACTAAAATAATTGTTAAAAATTTGACAGAGAGCAAAAAAAAGGAACTGGAAAGAATGGCAGGTTTTGAAATTGTCTCAAAGGTCAAATATTTAGGAGTACAAATCGCAGACTCAAATGTTAAACTGTTTCAAAATAATTATGAGGTTCTGTGGCAAAAAATACAAAAAGACATGCAAAATTGGAAGAAACTGCAGTTATCATTGCTTGGAAGAATATCAGCAGTAAAGATGAATGTTTTACCTAGATTTATCTTCTTGTTTCAAATGATACCGGTGCTTAAATCAGATAAACCATTGCTAGAATGGCAAAAAGGACTGAACAAATTTATTTGGAATGATAAAAAACCAAGAGTTAAACTGAAAATAATGCAAGATACTCGTGAGAGAGGTGGTCTTAAACTTCCAAACCTTCGATTATACTATGAAGCAACTGCATTGATACAATTAAGTGATTGGTTTGGGAAAACTAAGACTGAATTGTTGAACATAGAAAGTCATGACCTTGTTTGGGGATGGCATGCATATTTGTTTTATGATAATAAAGTGGACAAAGTGTTTAATAGTCATCTACTTAGAAGTGCCTTGATGAGAGTCTGGAGGAAGCACCGAATTAACTGGGATTATAAGATTCCGTTCTGGCTGGATCTTGCTGATACCATGTGGAATACAAATATTAAGTCACTCGGGGGTTTCTTATACAAGGAGTTACTTTACCTTGAAGAGGGCAGGTGGCGATTGAAGACTTTGGATATGCTGTTGGAAGAAGGGAAATCGTTGACTTGGTTGCAGTACAATCAATTACAGATGAGATGGAAAGAAGATCAACAAACTGGTTTAATGGAATATGAAGCAGAATTGGTTGAACAGATTAAGCAGACAGGTCCAATGCATATTAAAAGAGTTTACAATGTTCTGTTAGAAAGGGATTCAGAAAATGAGTTAGTTAAAGATTGTATGATTAAATGGGCACAAAATTTCTCTCAACCAGTTATGATGGAAACATGGGAAAAAATATGGGTTCAGAATGTTAAGTTTACACAGTCACAAAATTTACGAGAAAATTTTTATAAAATGTTTTATAGATGGCATTTCGACCCCAAGAAACTGTCTTGTATGTACCCTAATGTGCAGCCAAAGTGTTGGAGATGTGATTGTTTAGATGCTACATATTATCATATATGGTGGACTTGCAAAAAGGTGAGGGCTTTTTGGATAAAAATCTGGTGGGTTATGCAAAATGTTTTAAAGAAAAAAATACAATTTTCTCCGCAATTTTTCCTATTGGGTATAACTAAAGATTTTACATTGGGTGAAACAAAACTGATTTTGTATATGGTGACAGCAGCTAGGTTGTTGATTGCCCAATATTGGAAGAGTGATATCTTACCGACTGTTGACCAATGGACTCAGAAGATGGCTGGATTTGCAGAAATGGCGAAGATTTCAGCTTTTTTAAAAGATCAGACGCATGAGAAGTATATACAGGAATGGAAATTAGGGATTGAGTATGTACAGAATAAGTATCAGACTAGAAAATATTATGTCGCTTTTAGCTGAGAAGGATTGATGATTATGTTAGTAAATATAGAAAAAAAAAGATATGGAAGGTTGAATAACATATATATTGTTTGGGAATATTAGCATTGCATATAATGGAAGTCAAGGGGGGGAGGGAAGAGGGAGGAGGGGGAGGGTTAGGGCGGGGACGGGATGGAATTATATATTGTTTTTATATGTATCCTATAATGTTGGGTTGGGGGGGGGGAAAGGGGGAAAAATTTGTATTGGTAAAACTTTTTCAATAAAAAAAAATGTTGTTCTTCTATTAGGATGGGAGGGGTGGTGGCTTCACGGCAGGATGCAAGGGTGACTCAGTGATAGGTTTCAAAAGACTACAATGGAAAACTGGGTGGATGCGTTTAAGATTTTTAGGCAATTTCAATTCAACCGTCACTGGGTTTATGACCTTAGTAATGGGGATTGGCCCCACATATATGGGACCAAGTGTTTTTCAGGGTTGCCATGACTGCATAAATTTTGTAGAAATGTAAACTTTATTCCCTACTTTAAATTTCTTCTGCAGAGCTCTCCTCTTATTGGCTTGTGTCTTGTATGCGTCCCATGCCTCATCTAGTGCTTTGTGGACCACGGGCCAGGTGTTCTGCATGGATTGAATTCAACAAATTAATGATGCCAGTTGAAGGGTGTGTTGAGGGAGTTCTGGCATAGGGACAAATTCAGGGGTGAAATGCTCCCGGTTCGGACTGGATTGCCCGATCTGGTAGCGATGGCAGCGGGTGGTTTGGAGAACTGGTAGCAAAAATCCCAGCCCCCCCATGCCCAGCTGAGCCGCACGATCATCAGAGGCTTCTTTTTTTAACTTTTAAAAGCATTTTTTTCTACAACCTCTTCGGCCAAAAAAATGCTTTTAAAAGTAAAAAAAAAGCCTCTGATGATTGCACGGCTCAGCTGGGATCGTCAGAGGCTTTTAAAAGCATTTTTTTCTATAACCTCTTTGGCTGAAGAGGTTGTAGAAAAAAATGCTTTTAAAAGCCTCTGACGATCCCAGCTGAGTTGCCTGATCATCAGAGGCTTTTAAAAGCCCAGTTGTCTTGCTGGTAGTTCATTTAACAGCAGAGGTATTGCTCCAACATGCCATTAATACATTCACAGCCTCCATTTGTCTGGGGGTGATGGCCAGAGCTTAAACCCTGGGATGTACCTAATAATTTCAGGAACTCTCACCAAAAGCTCAAAGTAAATTGGATGACGCAGTCCAAGATTATGCACTCAGGAGTTCTGTGCAACTGATACATATGTTGCATGAATATCTTTGCTAGAGTCTGTGCAGATGGGATCTTGGGGCAAGCCACGAAAGGGGCCTGTTTGGAGAAAAAGTCCGTGATAACACAAATCACTGTATTTCCTGTGTTTTCTGGCAATTCCACAATAAAGTCCATTGATATTTCTCTCCATGGGGCTATAGGACTGGAGACGGGTTGCAGCAACCATGGGGTTTTGCCAGGGTGTCTTTTGGCTGAGGCACAGACCAGGCAACTTGCCATGTAATTCTCAATGTATCTTTTCATGCATGGCCATAAGAACTGGCGTTTCACAAGGAGGATAATTTTTTCACTTTAACATTTTTTATTGAGTTATAAGATAAAATAAGATACAAAATACAAAAGTAAATAGGAGAATGGTGGGGAGGAAGAGGGGGAAGAGAAGTGAGGAAGGGTAGGAAAAAAAGAAAAAGAAACTGTCAGGGTTCCAAGTAACACCCCCAACGAAAGAAAACTTCGAGGCTTGAGTTTCCTTAAAGTTCCATTTTATTAGAGATGTCATATTGGCACATCTGGGAAAACCTGAATTTGAAAGTTTCCAGGTTTTCCCCACCCAAAGAAAAGTTCAAGTCCCTGCCCAACACCCACAAATCCATCACATGGTCCAATCAAACATCATCCCAACTGGAGATGCCTCCCAGTTCTAGCCTTCCAGATGCAGGGCAAGTTGTCCTTGGCTTTCTGAGAAAGGAATGTTATTATGACTATATATCACCCATGCTCCATACAATCCCTCCTCCCAGTTTCCCACAGTAGTAAAGGTGGCAGGTCTGAAGGCCTAATGCAAAAGATGGCTTCCAGGCCTGACAGAAACATTGACTTCCGACTATCTCTGTTGCAGTAAAATAAGGCATTAACATCAAATCACAACTTTTTGTTTTTTCATAATAATATAAACAAGCCATTTCTATAAAGATCTATCAATCTAATTGGTAAAACCCAAATTCAAAATTTCATTCTTTTCCACTTCAAGCAGAAAGTTCAGAAGCGGTCTCCATGTGGAAACAAAAGTACTTATATTCTTTCTTTAATCAAAATAGTCAATTTTGCCATTTCAGCCAACTCCATCAACTTCTGCAACCATTAGTCCATGGTAGGAATCAAAGTGTCCTTCCATTTTTGTGCATACAATAGTCTTGCTGCTGTCAACATATATAATAACAAAGTTCCAAATTTTTTCTCCAGGTCTTTTTCCATTAGGCCCAAACATGTCCACCATAGATGATAAAAAGTCCCTTCTTTACTTTTACACTTCCAACATTCATTTGACATACCTTTACACATCTTAGATAACTTATCTGGTGTTAAATGCCAACAATACATCATCTTATAGAAATGTTATTTTAGATTATAATTTAATGTAAATTTTAAACCCTTTGTCCACATATTTTCCCATTGTTCAAGCATCAAATTATATCCAAACTTCCTTGCCCACTGAATCATGCAATGTTTCACATGTTCATTTTCCAAATTCAATTTCAATAACATTTTATAGAACTTAGCGATAATATGTTCGTTTCCACATAATAAAATTTCCAATTCATTTTTAACAAAGTCAAATCCATAGCACTTTTTATCCAGTTTACATCTTTGTTCCAGTTGTTGATAAGTAAATCAATGGCAAACATAACCTTCTGATTCAAGTTCTTCCCTCGGCTTTAATATTGGGTCACCCGAGTTAAAAGATAAAATTTTTACCATACATCAACCAGTTTGGCTTTGCCACCATTTCTTTTCTAAAGAAAGCTTTCTGGGGCGACACCCAAAGAGGCAACTTCGTAGACAGCCTTGTTTTATATTTATTCCAAACTCAGTATGGCACGTCTAACAAAATGATTATTAAATTCAACATTAACTTTACTTTTATCATACCATAAGAAGCCATGCCATCCAAGCCTTAATTCATGGCCCTCTAATTCAAGTAACTTCTTATTCTGAAGGCTCACCCATTATTTTGACCAGGCCAGACAGCGTGCATCAAAATACAATTTCATGTCTGGTTAGACCCAAACCCCCTCTTTCCTTAGCATCTTGCAGTAGCTTATATCTAATTCTTGGTTTTTTCCCTTGCCATATAAACTTACAAATATCCTTCTGCCATTGTTTAAATGGATTGTCAGTTGTAAGTATTGGTAACGTCTGAAATAGAAAAAGCATCTTTGATAAAATATTCATCTTGATTACAGAGATTCTACCCAATAATGATAAGTGCAGTTTATCCCATCTTTGTAAGTCCTGTTTAACAGCCCTCCAAAGAGGGACATAATTGTTTTGAAACAGTTTTATATTTGTATTTGTCAACATAACCCCTAAGTATTTCACCTTTTTCTCAACCCTAAAACCCGACTTTTTGTTCCATATATCACTGTCCTGAGAAGATATATTCTTGATCAGGATTGTTGCCTTCCATTGAGGACCTGTATACTGTTGCTTATCTTTCTTTTTTGGTAGGCCCAATGATCAGAATACAAGCCATAGAGGTTTAACAATATTTATTTATATACTTTCTGCTGCAGGAGATCATCAGACAAGACAAGGTTCCAGACAAAGCATCAACTTATATACACAGAAGGCGGAGTAAAGGTAAGGAGGAGTCAGTGGGAGGGACATTGGGTGTATCTAGATTTTAACCCTGCGAAGTCTCATACATATATACATATTGATAGTTAGGTATTTTCACTTGTAACAAATCCCTCTCTAAAATGCCAAACTATTATTAATTCTTTGTACTTTACATATATACATTTAATTTCAAAGTTAGATAAGCATGTTGTTTAGTTGGCAAAGGTTTTTTCAAAATATCTGCAATTTGTTCATTAGTTTCACAGTGTAAAGCTTTAATAAAACCTATATTTTATTTATTTATTTATTTATTTTATTTAAAATTTATATACCGCCCTTCTCCCTGAGGACTCAGGGCGGTGAACAGCCAGAATTAAAAACATACAATACAAATATTAAGAATTAAAAATACATATAAATTTGGCTCCAATTTTAAAAATAACAAACCAATTTAAAAAACGTCTAAAATTTCTTCCTAAGCCAGCCCGGCTTGTTGAAAAAAGTAGGTTTTAAGGGCACGGCGGAAGGCACTGAGGTCTTGAGATCTCCTTATCTCAGGGGGCAGCTGGTTCCAGAGGGTAGGTGCCCCCACAGAGAAGGCTCTCCCCCTGGGGGTCACCAGCCTACATTGTTTGGCTGATGGCACCCTGAGCAGGCCCTCTCTGTGGGAGCGCACGGGTCGGTGGGAGGTCATTTGTGGCAGTAGGCGGTCTCGCAGATAACTAGGCCCTATGCCATGGAGCGCTTTAAAGGTGATAACCAACACCTTGAAGCGCACCCAGAAGACCACCGGGAGCCAGTGCCGCTCGCGCAGGAGCGGTGTTACATGGGAGCGCCATGTTGCTCCCGTCACTACCCGCGCGGCCGCATTCTGGACCAGTTGAAGCCTCCGGGTGCTCCTCAAGGGGAGCCCCATGTAGAGAGGGTTACAGTAGTCAAGGCGAGAGGTGACAAGGGCGTGAGTGACTGTGCACAGGGAATCCCGATCGAGAAAGGGCCGCAACTGGCGAATCAGGCGAACCTGACAAAAGGTCCCCCTGGTCACAGCCGTCAGATGATCCTCCAAGGACAGCTGCCTATCCAGGAGGACTCCCAGATTGCGAGCCCTTTCCGTGGGGGCCAGAGACTCGCCCCCCAATAGTCAGTGATGGAGTCAACTGACTATATCGGGATGCCGGGAGCCACAGCCACTCAGTCTTGGAAGGGTTGAGCTTGAGCCTGTTCTTCCCCATCCAGATCCGCACAGCCTCCAGGCACTGGGACATCACTTCAAGGGCATCGTTGGGGTGGTCTGGGGTGGACATGTACAGCTGGGTGTCGTCAGCGTACTGATGGTATCTCACCCCAAAACCACGGATGATCTCACCCAGCGGCTTCACATAAATGTTGAACAAAAGGGGCGAGAGGACCGATCCCTGTGGCACTCCACAGATAAGAGGCCTCGAGGTCGACCTCTGCCCCCCTGCCAACACAAACTGCGACCGGTTAGAGAGGAAGGAGGAGAACCACCGTAACACGGTGCCTCCCACCCCCAGCTCTTCCAACCGATGCAGCATGATACCATGGTCGATGGTATCAAAAGCCGCTGAGAGATCTAACAGGACCAGAACAGAGGAGCACCCCCTGTCCCGAGCCCTCCAGAGATCATCAACCAACGCAACCAATGCCGTTTCCGTGCTGTGCCCAGACCTGAAACCTGACTGGAATGGATCTAGATAAGATGTTTCCTCCAGGAATTGTGGAAACTGTTGCGCGACTACACTCTCAACAACCTTCTCCATAAAGCGAAGGTTGGAGACAGGACGATAGTTAGCCAATATTGCTGGATCCAGGGACGGCTTCTTGAGGAGGGGCCTCACCACCGCCTCTTTCAAGGCAGTGGGGAAGTGGCCCTCACTCAATGAAGCATTGATAACACCCTGGAGCCAGCCTCGTGTAACCTCCCTGGAAGCCAGTACCAACCAGGAGGGACACGGGTCCAGTAAACATGTGGCCGCACTCAGTCTCCCCAGAATCCTGTCCACATCCTCAGGGGTCACAGAGTCAAACTCTCCCCAGATAATATTCTCAAGACTATTACTTGTCACCCTGCCTTGATCTACCCAGTCGGAGTCCAAATCCCCCCGGATCTGAGCGATTTTGTCATACAGGTATTGTCCAAAGTCCTCCGCCCTGCCTTCCAAGGGATCCTCCCGCACTCCCAGATGGAGCAGGGAGCGGGTCACCCTAAACAGGGCAGCTGGACGATTCCCTGATGACGCAATAGAGGTGGAAAAGTAATTAAACTTTGCCGCCTTTATCGCCACTAGGTAGGTCTTAATATGCGACCTTACCAGTGTTTGATCAGATTCAGTGAGACTGGCCCTCCAACCGCTCTCCAGGCGTCTTTTCTGGCGCTTCATTTCCCTCAGCTCCTCGGTAAACCAAGGGGCTGCGCGGGATCGGCACCGGGTCAGAGGCCGCAGAGGCACGACTCGGTCCAAGGCTCCACCAGCCGCCCGATCCCAGGCGGCTGCCAGGTCCTTGGCCGAGCCGTGTGCCAGATCCTCAGGAAATGGCCCAAGCTCCATCTGGAACCTATCAGGATCCATCAGGCGCCTGGGGCGGATCCATCTAATTGGGTCCGCCTCCCTGCAGCGGTGTTCTGTCCCCTCCCTGCTTCAGAAGCCCAGACAAGCACACACACTCGAACAGGAGTATTCAGAAGTTGTATATTTACCATCCATAAACAACGAGCTGGCAGCGAGCCCGGGAGAGATAACGACAGCTGTTGTTTTGAGTTGCCACGGCCAGTCCCTGATAAGGCTCCAAGTATTTATATCCAATACGAGCTTCAAAGAAAACGCTTCGCTGCTGCAGTATTTCAGGACACAAGCAGTCAGGGTAAAACTTTGTTCGTCACAAAAGCCAACAAGGTAAGGTCAGTTCCTTTTATACCTTGTGGGGTGTTGGCTTTGTGACTCATCACCTCGTGCTCGGCCCCACCCACTCCTTTGCTGAGCCCGTCTCTCTGATCGTCGCCACCTGGGATTAATCCACTCCCTCTCCTCATTATCGTCTGACTCAGAGGAGCTTTCTTCCACAGGGCTTTCAGCTGGGGCCTGGGGTGGTGCCAAACCAGACGGGCCAGGGGAGGAGTCCCTTGCCCCCTCCTCTTCACTTTCGGAGGATTCCTCCTCCGGAGGTCCGGGCTCGGGAGCCGAAGACACAACAAGCGGGGTGTAGCGGTTCGAAGATCTAGGCGAAGGAGTACGTGGTCAGACCATGACAAGGGTTTCTTGTCTATATCCCCTATAACCAGACCACTCAACCACTGGCCAGAGACAAAAATCAAGTCCAGAGTGTGTCCTCCCCTGTGAGTAGGGCCATGAACTAACTGGGTCAGGTCCATGGCCATCATGGAAGCCATGAACTCCCGAGCCATCTCAGACATCTCGCCAACGGACGGCAAGTTGAAATCACCCATGACTAAAAGCCTGGGTGTCTCAACTGCCACCGCGGCTATCACGTCGAGTAGCTCAGGCAGGGCTGCTGCTATGCGGCAGGGAGCCAGGTACGTAAGCAGCAAGCCCATCTGAACCCCATGTCCCCATTTCACAAAGAGGGACTCACATCCAGCAGTCTGTGGCACAGTGGTCTCCCTCGGACCCAGATCCTCGCTAATAATAACCGCCACCCCCCCACCCCTCCCCTGGGCCCTCGGCTGATGGAATGCTCTGAAGCCTGGTGGGCAGATTTCAACCAGAGGGACACCTCCCTCCGGGCCCAACCAGGTCTCAGTAATACCCGCCAGGTCCGCTCCCTCCTCCTGTATAAGGTCGTGAATGAGGGGGGCCTTATTTACTACGGACCTGGCATTGCACAACATCAGCTTAAGGCCCAGGTCCTGAGTACCTGTGCCACCTAGTATCCGGGGGGAGCCTTGGGGATCGGGGTGAGCAATCGCTCTTAAACAGCGAGTGCGCGCCCCCGGCACATGATGTGGTCCCCTGCTCCCGCCATATCTGCCCCTCCCATCTACCGTGCTAATGGTACAGCCCTCATAAATGTCAACCCCCATTCTCTCCCCAGTCCCTCTTTCTGCACCTCCCAAGCCGTTACCCCGTGCCGAGCTCTGCTCTGACCTAGGTGGATTTCCCCCCCCATCCCCTTTGGCCGTCTGCCCAATTTTATTTAAAAAAATATTAACCCCACTCCCAGAACCCCTTAAAATCTTCTTAAAAAACTTTCCCAAAAAACCCCATAAATTCTTCCTTGCTCCATACCATCTCTCTGGACTCCAAAGTCCGTCATCGAGATAGGCCCTTGGTAATGTAGAGGGCCAAGCCTGTGAGAGGGGGGAGTCTCTCAGGGCGAGGAGTTCCGACGCCGAATACATACAGATATTGGATAACTGTCTTACATGTTTATATTTAATATCTATATGACGCGATCTTTGACCTATTGCTTCAGATGTTGAGATTTCTATTGCAGCTTTATTGTCTTCATGGATGATTATAGGATAAATAGGTTCAGTCCAAATGTTAGATAATAAGTCGTCAAACCACGTTAAATTATTGGCTGCTTTTGATAGACAAATATATTCAGCTTCAGCTGTAGAGGTGGCGATCAAATTTTGTTTACCAGTATACCAGTGCACTGGACAGTTGTTTATTAGAAAGACATAGCCAGAAGTACTTTTTCTACTTTTGGTATCCCCAGCCCAATCTGCATCAGCATAGCATGTTAGAATAGGTCTATCTGAGTGAACTGGTTCCAAATACAAGCAAACATCAGCACTAAATTTTAGATATTTTAGGATTCTTTTTATCCCTTCCCAGTGATAAGTATTAGGATTGCTTACATGTCTAGACAGAAGATTGACAGCGAGAGTAATGTCCGGTCTGGTCCAATTGGAAATATACAATAATGAGCCAATAACAGATCTGTACAATGTGTTGTCCTTAAATGACTCATATTCGTTATTCATATTTCTTGTAAAATCAGTCTGCATGGGAGTCTCACATGATTTTGATTCCATCATGTTACATCTTTGTAGAAGTTCTAAAATCTTTTCCTTTTGGGACAACTTGAATCCTCCTTTGGTCTTATCAATTTGAACACCCAGATATTTATTTACTCTCCCCAAAGTCTTTAAAGTGAAATGTTTGTTTAACCTTTCTACGAATTCATCACATCTATTTTTGTTTTTCCCAAAATATAAGATATCATCAACATAAATAAGTACGTACTCTATTGCGTTGTCTGTCTTTCTGGTAAAAAAACATAAATCTGCGGAAGTAGCTGAAAAACCCATCTCATTAAGTATTCTTGATAAACATTCGTACCATCTCTTTCCAGATTGTTTCAATCCATATAAACTCTTATTTAATAACCATGTTTCTCCTTTTTGAGTGTTTTTCCCTGGGGTGCTTTTACATATATTTCTTTATCAAGGTTAGCATGCAAATATGCAGTTTGCACATCAAACTGATATACATCTAAGTTGAGAATGGTTGCCAGTACTAGTGTGCTCTTAACACTTTCGGATCTAACAGTTGGGGAATATGTATCTACATATCAGGGAACCTTTGTGCGAACCCTTGGGCCACTAGTCTAGCTTTGTATAATAATTTGCTATCTTCCAATTCTTTAATTTTGAATATCCATTTAATTCCGATGGGTGTCTTACCTATTGGTGGATTGGCGGGTGTGTATACATTTAACTCTTTTAAGCTATCCATCTCCTTCTCCATTGCTTGTTCCCATTTGACCCTCTCTGTCTGAGGTAATTTTAGTATTTCTTCATATGTGTTTGGTGTTATTATTTTGTTTGCATTGATAGATAGTATGTAGTCTTCTAACCTTTTTGGTACTGTGTTTCTATTAGACCTGATGGGTCTATTGGGAAGTGATTCTGCATCATGCATATATCTTGCCTCTTTTTCAGTCAGAGTATCTACTTGTATGATGGGGTGATTCTTTTTCCATTCTCTAGTAGTTACCTCTTGGTGTCTGGGCTTGTTAATTTTTTGTGTTTTGGATTCAATCACAGGTGGTTTGTCTTCCCTATGTATATCTATTGTGTTTTCTAATTCGGGGCATAATTCATTAAGATGTATTTTAGACCAATTTGCATGCTCATGGAATACTGCTGTTCTTGATATAATGAATTTATTATTTTTATCTATGAATCAGTATCCTTTAGTTCCGGATTCATATCCCATGAATTTTAACCTTTTAGATACTTTTTCACCTTTGCATCTTAATTGGTACATAAACATCAGTGGTAACGCCAAATATATGTAGATGGCCAATTTTTGGTTTTCTGCTGTACATAACTTCGTAAGGTGTTTTGCCAATTACGCTAGACCACAATCTGTTTATGGTATAATTTGAATATGTGAGTGCTTCGGCCCAGAAATTTTGTCCTAATCCTGCATCATCTAACACACATCTAACCATGGTTTGTAACAAACCATTTTTCCTTTCTACAACACCATTTCGAAAGGCTGAAAAAGGAGAAGATTTAAAATGCAATATTCCCTGCATCCTTAGCCAATTAGAGAATTCTTTTGATAAAAATTCTGACCCCCTATCTGTCATTATTTGTTTGATTTTTACATTATGTTGTGTTTCTACTCTTTTGTGGAATTCTTTAAATTTTTTAAATACTTTGTTTTTATGATTGAGTGTACATACGAAACCATACCTGCTGAAGTCATCTACTATGGTTAAGAAGTACCTTTTTCTGTACTTAATTGATGGCTTCATGGGGCCAACCAAATCCATGTGTACCAGTTGAAAAATTGAATGTGTGGTGCGTGTAGCTTTTCTAGGTCTAGGTTTGTTTTTAAGTTTTGAAGATTTGCATACAGAACATTCCAAATAATTTTTGCAATTTTTTACTTTTAAATCATCAGAACATTCTAACATTTTTTGAATAACAGGGAAACTGGCATGTCCCAGTTTCCTATGAAGCAAATGAGCGCATTCATCATGCATTGGTTTACCATTGGATATTTTCTCATTGGGAGTGGAGTCATTTGTGCATTCATCCCCTATGTCATTCTCATTCCTTTTGTCAATATCAGTTTTACATTTTTTGTTTTCTAATTGTGTGTGAGTATATGCTATTACCTCACTTTCTGGTTGTAGATATGTTAATCCCCCTTTTGTGATAATTTTACCTATGTTCCTTTTGTTTCTTGACATGTATACTCTCCCATCCTTAAATGTGATCTCTAATCCATTTTCTTCACATAATTTGAGTGTAGCCAATATGTTATGTGGGATTTCAGGGATGAGCAATACCCCCTCTATTTTTCCTATGCCTTTAATGTGTACTTTACCTATTCCTTTCACTAAAACTTTGTTCTGATTTGCCACTTTGATGTGGTAATTCTTTTCTGAGAAGTCACTGAGGAGTTCTTTATCATGGGTGGTATGATTTGTAGCCCCAGAATCAATGAGCCATGTGTTGCCTGAATCTTTTTGTGTGAGTCTATTGTCTCCTAGTCCGTATAGTGATCCATATTTACTTTCTCTGGAATTGTCCCTGTATTTTTTTCTATCCTTTGGATTGGGAGATTCCCTACGTTTATATCTATAATCGGGTGAGTGTCTGTCTAGGAAATTAGTTTTTCTGTCTGGTCTCTCTCTGTAATGTGATTGGTCCCTATTTCCTATATTTTTAGGACAATCTTTTCTGTAATGGTTCCTTGAACCGCATGTGTGACATTCTGGTGCATATCTATCTCTGCCTTGGAACTCTACTCTCTTTTTGTTACTACTTTCCCTGTGGCATAGAAAACGCTCCCTCCTCAGATTATTCTCTGCTATGAGTTTATTTGTCAGGGTTTCTAGTGTTAAATATTCTAGGCTGAAACTATCCAATAGGGTTATGTAATTATCCATTTCATTTCATTTATTTCATTTAATTAGATTTATATACCGCCCTACTCCCGAAGGACTCAGGGATCTAGTTGGATCCCAACTAGAATCCAGTGAATTGATTATTATACTCTTCATGCTGCCTTCAGAAATATTCTCCCCTCTTTGAATGAGTTCAGCTCTGGTGGCATTTAAGGTTGAAATATGTTCACTCATGGGGGTTCCACTTTTTAGTTTAGTAGAGTGAAACTCCCTGGAAATCCTGGTTGTTGTAGCTACATTCTTACTGTAAAACAGATTAAATAATTTTTGAAATATTTCAGAAACAGTTAAATTATGTTCAATACTGGGATAAATGCTTGGTGATATGGTAGCAATAAGAATATAATAAGCCTTATGATGCAGACAGTCCAGTTCAAAATTCCAGGGCTTGCTAGGAGGATCATTGATAAAGAACAACATTTCTCTTAAATATATAACTTGGAGCTGCTGACTCCATTCCAATAGGTTTGCACCATCTAATTTTAATTTAACAAAGTCTGCTGGAAGAGCCCCTGGGTTGTGTGAAAAGTTACTTACTGTCTGTCGCTGTCCATGGTTTAAGTCTTTAGTGAACTCACAATATGGCATTGGTATGCTTGACGTATATCTGTACTGACTTGTCTCTATGTTTGGTGTATATCTGTACTGACTTGTCTCTATGTTTCCTTCCTTTTTTCTTGCAGGCATGTTCTGCGCATGCTCAGAGTTCATTTTTCTCCAGCAGTGGCCGAGGAAGGGTCCTGTGCTCGCGGCTCTCAGGAGAAGACCCCAGTCGGCTGGATGGTCCTCCATCTCGACTCTGGAAGGCCCCAGGTAGTCGATGGTTGCCTGGGAGGTCGTTCTGGTCGGCTGGGTGTCTCCGCAGCTCCGAAGGCTCGCGAAGTCTCCATGGAGGGTCCAGCGGCTCTGTTCTTCCGGGCGGCTGGAGAACGGGGTTTGATTTGGATCATCACCATTGGGATGTCTTCTGGTTGGTGAGTATAGCCTTTTAATTCTTGGGTATTGCGTGGCTTGCCTGAGCTTCGGGTAGTCGTCTTCGGTGGGCGGCGGTTTGTATGTCTCTTTGCGAGTGACTGTTTAGTCTCCTAGGTAGTCTAGCTCTGTATAGTTTCTGTTATAGATAGTCTTAGTGGGTCTCTTCGGATCGTCCGGTTGTGGGTCCGGTAGTTTGATTTTCGTCCCAAATGCCGCGGTTAGCACTCGCATGGCACTATCTATTTCTAGTGCGGAGGGTTGGTTAGGTGGGTCATCCCTTGGTTGTTTTCTGTTTATTTCAGGTGTTGGGTAGGCGTTATTATCGTAGGTCCCGCTTCCCGCCTTGGGATTCAAATCTTGGAATCCTATTGGTTGTTGTTTGTCGGCCATCTTTAATGAGTTTGTCATGCAAGATGGCCGCCATGAAAAAGGCGCGAAACTGTCGCCGGTTTCATCGGTAGGTATAGAGTTAGAGTATAACTTTCCTACTTGTCATCAGACAAGACAAGGTTCCAGACAAAGCATCTTTGTCTGGAACCAAAGGAGGAGTCAGTGGGAGGGACATTGGGTGTATCTAGATTTTAACCCTGCGAAGTCTCATACATACATACATATTGATAGTTAGGTATTTTCACTTGTAACATATACTGCACGAGTCAAAAATATCTACAGACCCCTGACTTCCGGTTGAGCTGGACTTCCGGTTGAGCCGCGTTTGCCGCTGACGGTCCTTTTAAGACCGCCAGCCCTGCCGCCTGTCAAAGAGCTGTTTCGAAGAAAAGAAACTGCTCGGAAAACTCCAAATCTTTTAGGATTTTGTGAGGCGAGCCAGCAATGACAGGTAGAGTCCCCTGTGAGACCCCCAGATTGCTTTTTTGCCTCTGGGGAGTTAACAGGGTGGGACTCCCTATTCAACTTGCTGAAGCTCCGGACGGCGGGGAAACTCTGCTTTAAGCAGAGCCAGACAACGCGATCAATCAATTAACAATCAAACAAAACAGCAGTCTCAGGGTTCCCAAGCCGAGCGCCGCAAAACACAAACACCAACACCGTTCAGCTCTCCGGTATGATGGTTTATTGCGCGCTGGCGTCAGGTACACGCTGCGAACTCCAAGCGGCTCGAAAACAGCGTTATCCCCCCTGACACAGGGGAGGTTTAAATATCCCTCCATGCAGACGTCACCCTTATAAACACACCCATGCCCTAATAGGGCTTCCGGGCAGGGCGTGGGCTGTCCGTGCACACCTCCAGCAGTTCATCAAAGATATCCCCTATCACCGGCGTGTCCGCCAGTCCCTCCACCCTTCACCCTGCGACTCGTCTGCCTAGACACCCCCTGCAACCATTACACCCCCCCGTGTGCTTCAGAG
>WNWU01010526.1:0-11744 GCA_012654045.1 Ptyas mucosa | reverse complement strand
CTAAGGCCCGATCTGAATTGTAGGGAAAACATGATAAGAAACAAAAATCTTTAATTAATGCAGCCATGGGAAACATTCATATTTATCTTGTTGACATATTTACCATCTGATGACACTTTTCAAACATGGAAACAGAGGAGGAACATGTTCATTATACAATGCCTTATCAAATACTTCAACTGGTTAGAGTAAGCCTCTCTTTGTTGAGTACAGCAGATATAAAAATTGAATGAACGAATGGATGGATGGATGGATGTTCCTATTGTGTTAATTACTAAATTAACTAAATTGACTTTAGTAAAAGTAAACCTTTAACTTCAAAAATGTTGTTGAGGGTCTTTCTTTCCTAAATGCTCAGATTGTGACAAGCTTGATACCATCACTCACCATAAACCTCTGGACTGGGTGTGCCTCATCTTAGCAGTAGTTGGAAGAAAGAGGCTTTCTACCATGTTTATTAAACAGAATGTGCTAGTAGATCTCTCTCCCAAAAGGATACTTCCAACTAAAGGATATAATCATATTTATACATCTAAGAAAGGCAGGGGTGACTAATGCATAACCAACATATAATGTAAGGCTACATATTCATTGGTAATGGATTTCAAGTTACTATAAATAATATCACTGAGTTTACTTCCTGTGCTGGTTTTCCTTCAGAAACCCAAAGTGAGGAATAAATCAATAAAACAAGAGGGTAAAGAGGAAAATGTCTCATCAATCAATCAATCAATCAGAATAGAACTGGAAGGGACCTCGCAAGTCTTCGAATCGAACACCTACTCAAGCAGGAGATCCTATACCTGTGATGGCAAACTTATGGCATATGTGTCAAAGATGACAGACAGAGTCCTCTCTGTGGTCCTGTGTGCTGTTGCCAGCTACCAGAAAATAGCCTGAAAATGGCTCCCCAAATGGCTATTTTCATGTCATTTTTTTCAGTTCATTTTTGGCCCAACAAATAGCCTGAAAATGGCCAAAATCCAAGTCTGAAAATGGCCTGAAAAATGGCCAAAAACAAAGTGTTAGGGTTCCAAGGAAGACCCCCAACAAAATAAAGCTCTGAGGCCTGAGGTTCCTCAAAGTTCAATTTATTAGAGATTTCATGTTGGCACATCTGGGAAAAACTGAATCTGAAAGCTTCCAGGTTTCCCCCACCCAGCTAAGAGTTCACAGCCCTGCTCCACACCCACAAGTTCATCACATTGTACAGTCAAGTCTTCACACTCCACCGGATACAATCTTCAGGCAGTCTCCATCAGACGCAGGCAAAAGTCCTTGAGTATGGAATGTTGTTATGACTAACTTTCTACCGCTCCAACAACAACCCCCTCCCAACTTCCCCAGCTAAAATATGTGGCAGTTTTGAAGCAGAAAGAAAATTGTCCTACAAAACTGACACAAAGCTGTGTTTCAGGCCATTTTCAGGCTGTTTTCAGGTTGTTTTTTGGGCCCAAAAAACAGCCTGAAAACGCCCCCCTAAATGGCTTGAAAATGCCCCCAAAATGGCTATAGTTTCTGTTTGCATGAAGAGTGACGCAAAGAATGAGTTAAGCAGCTCCGATTTATCTCTCATACCTGTTACTTCCTTGCCATTTTCTCTGTTTAGTGGATGACTGTTTCTTTGACCTTTTTCTCATTATTTATATGTTGAAAGAAACATTTCTTATTATTCTCTTTGACTTTTGTTGCAAGTCTTTTTTCATTCTGAGCCTTTACTTTCCTGACTTCATGTATGCAGCTTTGGGGTATCTGCTGACATTCTGCCTTTCTTATGTGTCCCCCTTTCCATTTTTTTGGACTTGTCCTTTGAAACATGTAAGTTAGACATTACGGTGCAGTAAACCATCAAGAAAATCTATCTAGGTGTTGAAGGTAAAGGTAAAGGTTTCCCTTGCACATATGTGCTAGTCATTCCCAACTCTAGGGGGTGGTGCTCATCTCCGTTTAAAAGCTGAAAAGCCAGCGCTGTCTGAAGACGTCTCCATGGTCATGTGGTTGGCAAGACTCAACACCAAAGGCACACAAAATGCTTTTACCTTCGCACCAAAAGTGGTTCCTATTTTTCTACTTGCATTTTTTATGTGCTTTTGAAGTGCTAGGTTGGCAGAAGCTGGGACAAGTAACAGGAGCTCACCCTATTACATAGGACTAGGGATTCAAACCGCTGAACTGCCGACCTTTCGATTGCAAAACTCAGTGCCCTAGCTACTGAGATGCCACGTCCCTTCTGGAACCATTAGGAGATGTGAAAACACATGTAGAAATATTGTGGATAATATTTGGTGAGGAATGAACTTTGGTGTAAAAGCAAATGTGGTTATGGAAAGAATAAGAAACTCATACTTAGAGGGAGTTGATGACTTTTCCCCCAAAGAACCTGAAAGAGGAAAAGGCAATTATTTGGAGGTGCATGGATTTCTTGGAAATAATGGTCGTCTAAAGGAAGGAAAACTATGGAGAATTATACTGAATGGGGTTGGTGCCAACTGGTTTTTATGATGCTTCCTTTGTTCATTTGCAATTCAGAACAGTCTGCAGTTAACTAGAAAACAATTACATTAAAAATAAAATTGAGACCAAATACATTTCAGAGAAATTCTTCTGCAAATACCTTGGGGAACATAGGAGAACCTTTGCCATTCTCTTTTCCCTTGCAGTTTCCTCTGTGTTAGCAAAAACTGTCATGGTGGTTCTGGCCTTCATGACCACCAAGCCAGGAAACAGGACAAGGAAATTCTTAGGAAAACCACTGACCAACTCCATGGTCTTAATCTGTCCCCTGGTCCAAGCAGTTCTTTTTTGCCATCTGGCTTTTAATCTCTCCCCCATTTCCCAGCTTGGACTTCCACTCCTTCATAGGAGAGGTCATCTTGGAATGTGATGAAGGCTCAGATTCAATGTTTTACATTGTCCTTGCCTATCTGGGTTTCCTTGCAGTCATCAGTTTCATGGCAGCCTTTCTGGCTAGGAAATTGCCTGTCAGCTTTAACGAAGCCAAGTTCATAGCATTTAGCATGCTGGTGTTTTCCTGTGTTTGGGTCACCTTCCTCCCTGCCTACCTGAGCACCAAAGGGAAGTCCATGGTAGCTGTGGAGATCTTTTCCATCTTAGCTTCTGGAGCCAGTCTCTTGGCCTGTATTTTTTCCCCAACTACTACATTATTCTACTAAGACCAAATCAGAATTGTAGAGAGAATATAATGAGGCGCAAGAATCTCTGATTGTTGCAGAATTGAGAACTTTTATTTTGGTTTTGGGACTTTTTGTATTTGATCTGATTTCTAGAATGTCATGAAATGAGATATGGGCTTGCGCATTAAAACACTGGAAATAACATCATGTATCTAATAAAAAATTATCTGTTCATTTCCGGCCCTGTGAGCCTTACTATTAATATATCCTTTCCAACTATTAGGAAGGAAGGATGGGCAGGTGACAGGAAGGAATGAGTGAGAATAGATGGAATACATTGTGACATGTCCATTATTGAGTAAGGAAAAAGACACTTTTATAGACAGATGATGTTATGTTGTTTAAAGACTCAAATGCTTTGGAACAAATATTCCCTAGTCAATATATATACTCAACATGAACCTGTTTTTGAGTATATACATCAATTAATCAGAATAGAGCTGGAAGGGACCTTGGAGGTCTTCTAGTCCAACCCCCTGCTTAAGCAGGAGACTCTATACCATTTCAGAGAAGTGATTGTCCAATTTCTTCTTAGAAAACCCCCAGTGATGAAGCAATCACAACTTCTGAAGACAAGCTGTTCCACTGGTTAATTGTCCTCGCTGACAGGATGTTTCTTCTTAGTTCCAGGTTGCCTCTCTCCTTGGTTAGCTTCCATCCTTTGTTTCTTGTCCTGCCTTCTGGTGCTTTGGTTAATAGGTTGACCCCCTCTTCTTTCTGGCAGGCCATTCAAATACTGGAATACTGCTCTCATGTCCCCTCTAGTCCTTCTTTCCTCAATTCACACTTGTGATGTAATTGATACAGTAAATTGTCTATGGGTCCTATATAGATCTATAAGACTATCATTATAGTGCCATCAAAATTGATTGTTTATGTCTATGGAGATTCTGAGACATCCAGGTCATGATTGACCCAAAGTACCCATTGTTGTTTTTTTTTAAGAGCAACTGGACTTTTTGAAGATGTTGCACTTCTAGTCCAAGAAGCTTCTAAAGCTCTGACTGAATGGTGGAAAATGGAAGAATTTATATTCCTTGCAGTCCTCTGGTTGTTAGTACTCTTTCTCAAATCGTTGAGGCAACTTGGAGGTTTACCTGTATCCTCAGGGTCTTTTGAATAGTGCAACTTTGTGTGGAATCTTCTTGGAACTGCTGAAAGGATTGGTTGTTGATAAACTATCAAGTCAGTGTCAATTCTTAGTGGCCACAAGGATAGATTTTCTAACGTAGCATTTGTCACCAGTCTGGTCATGAAGCTCTTCCAATGAAGTGAAACGTCTTCAAAGAAAAACCAGAAAGTCCAGTTGCCTCCTGAAAAAGCACCTTTGGGGCAACCATGACCTGGATGACTGAGAATCTCCACAGATACTTCCAATGCAGAACTTAAATTAGCCTTATATTGTGAATATCCCACTCACTATTTGTAAGAGGTATCAGAGAAATGAGCTTCTATATCATCCCTAACCATGTAAGAATCACTAAAATGCTTCTTCTACCAACACCTGCATTATTGACCACTTTTACAAGGCTACAATTCATCACCATGCTTAGCCCTATATGAGAAAAAAAAATTCTGGCATAGGCCACACTCCATCTTGGGTGCAGTTGCTCAGGGGTTTCAGGTAGGCCAAATCCCACCTGGACCCTGACCCTCAATTCCATCTGCTTGAAGAACAAGAGACACCAACATGTTCTCCCCCTTCTGGTACATGTAGGAAAAATATTGCTAAGTGGGTAGGATGTTACTCTTCCTTGCAATTATCAGAAGTACAGTAATTCTTAATGTATCCCCCATAGATTTTTACCCACAAAAGTCTTCCAAGGCAAAACCTGTCTAGATGAAATAAGGTCTGAGCTCTCCCAAGAAGAACAGGACATGTCACCTCAGGTTCTCTTGCAAACAAGTAATTTCTTGCGATCCCTGAAACTGAACTGGGCTCAATTTTGTCTTCAGTGACAACTTCTGCAAGCCAACAAGAGAGACACAGACTCAGAGGATGATTAGGATTGCAGAAAAAACAATTGCTACCAAGCTGCCTTCCCTTGAGGACCTGCATACTGCATGAGTTGAAAAGAGGGCTGTGACAATATTGACAGACCCCTCTCATCCTGTTTCAATTCCTACCCTCAAAACAAAGCTATTGAGCACTGCACACCAGAACAACTGGACACAAGAACAGTTTTTTCCCGAACGCCATCACTCTGCTAAATATATAATTCCCTCAACACTGTCAAACTATTTACTAAATCTGCACTACTATTAATCTTCTCATCATTTCCACCACCCGTCTCCTTCCACTTATGACTTTATGACTGTAACCTTGTTGCTGGTTTCCTTACAGTTCATATTGTCTGTTTCCTAGTATGTTTTGATAGCTTATTTGTTCCCAATGACTATCATTAGGTGTTGTACCTCATAATTCTTAACAAATATATCTTGTCTTTTTATGTATACCAAGAGTGTATGCACCAAGACAAATTCCTTGTGTGTCCAATCACATTTGGCCCATAAAGAATTCTATTCTATTCTAACTCAAACTAGGTAAGAGAAAGCACACTTTATATTAAGTAGCCTCAAGGCCACCCATGTGGCACAGCCTGCTTCTTCTCTCCTAAAGCCTTGGTGGGATTTTGTGGAAGCCACCTGCAAGTTCAGCTTCTCAACCAACTTTGATATATGGTCCAAGAAGGAAGTGAGAAGTATGAATGGTCTCTCCGTCCTGTTCCTTCTCTTTTGGCTCCTGCCTTCAACAGCTCATAAGATTATGCAAACCGTATGTGTAGCGAGGAACCCTCTGCGAACTGTGGAGGACTACTACAAGCCTGGAGATCTCATTATTGGGGGAAATTTGCTCCTGGAAAAGTTTGCTCTCTTTGAAATGATAGAATTTCACCATCAGCCATCATGGACAAGAATTACAAAAAGGTATGTTTTACCCAGAAGGGAATAGATTCGAAGAGTTTCTGCATTTTGGAGATTCAGGAGATTCCTTTGATAAATTAATATTCTTGTTTTTCCCATGTTTTATTTGTTTGATTTTATCTTATAATATGTTTTTTTATAACACTATAACACTAAATTTTCATCAAACAGTGTGTGTTCTTCGTACAATGATATTTTGATAGTCATATTTATACATCTTCATTATATTTAGTCATCACCATCATATTAATAATATAATAACATTATGATATAATAACCTTAATACTTAACATTTAACATCATCTTCTTTTTTAATGACTCTCCTCTGTACCACTTCCTCCCTTTATATCTCTTCCTTTCTGTTTCTATTATCTAGCCACTGATAAAATGTGTCCCATATCAAAAAATATTCTGTTTCTTCTTTAGCATTGAATTCAAGAATTATCCGCTAATTCTGGCCTTGGTACATGCAGTCACAAAAATCAACAAGGATTTGGTTCTGCTTCCCAACATCACACTCGGCTTCCATATTTATGACAATAAGGAGACTGCTAGGAGGATTTCCTGGAACAGCCTCTCTCTTCTGTCCACACGAGGCCAAATGGTTCCCGCTTACAAATGTGACAAGCAGGACCCTCTGCTCTCTGTTGTTGGAGATGTCAGCTCCCAATATTCAAGGCAGATGGCCTCCATCTTCAGCATTTTCAAGGTCCCACAGGTAAAGGGGTCATGTAGGGTACCTACATAAAAATAGAAATTACATTTATTAGAGCATAAGCAAAGTATACTTGTAGAATAAACCAATCTTGTGTATACATAGCAAAGAAAAAGCATTCAGCTGCATGATCTTCATACACCATTTGAAATGAGAATTTGTAATTGTAACTGGGAGCCTTTCACTCCATTCAAAGTGAATCGATCAAACAAGCAGGGAAGAAAGCTACTGATGCTGACCCTTAACATGAGGATATAATATTGTTATAAAAAATTATGACGCTCCTTTTTTGCAGCTTGGTTTTCACTTCCTCAAGTTCACTCAAGGAGACAGGATTGTTTTTCCTTCCTTTTTCCGGATCAGCCCCAATGAACTTCCTCAGTATGTGGGTTTAGTCCGGCTGCTCCTGCATTTCCAGTGGAACTGGGTTGGGCTGGTGGCCCCTGAAAATGACAATGGAGAACTTTTCATCTCAACTCTGATGCCGATGCTGAAGGAGAAGGAGATCTGCCTGGCCTTCACCCACCTGTTGGAATCTGTATCTGTTGCCTTTTCAGTGAACAAATGTCTTTCTTTAATCCCAGCCTGGAATAAAGCTGAGGTGATTATTGTATTTGGAGAATCCAAGTGTATTAAAACTATATATGCATCCCTGCATCATTTTAAAAGATCCAGTAAATCTGCAGTTAAAATTGTTTGGATCCTGACTTCCCATTGGGAGATAAGCGCATCTCACAAAATGTTGACATTTCTAAAGCCTTTCCATGGTACATTGCATTTCAGGGATCACAGCCATGATATCCCAGAATTCAGGCATGTTCTTCTATCTTTAGACCCCTTGAACCCTCAAGGAGACCCCTTTCTCCCTCTCTGGTGGGAAAGGATTTTTGGCTGCAAGATCCAGAAACCAGGAGTGAGACTTAAAAAGGGGGAAAAACAATGTACAGGAAAGGAGAATTTGAAGGATGTGCCTTCTTACATGTTTGAAATGAGCATGACAGGCGAAAGTTACAATATCTACATTGCAGTTTATGCTGTGGCACACGCTTTACATACCATGCAAGGATCAGAAGCACAACAAGCCATGATGAGGCTTGGAAAAAGGATCACAAATATCCAGTCATGGCAGGTAATTTCTAAGAATTTTATCCAGTCCACAGATCCTTAGAACTTCCCATAGACATTTCTTCCTTAATTAGCCTAGCCTAGCCTAGCCTAGCCTAGCCTAGCCTAGCCTAGCCTAGAACAGAACAGAACAGAACAGAACAGAACAGAACAGAACAGAACAGAACAGAACAGAACAGAAATAGAATAGAAATAGAATAGAAATAGAATAGAAATAGAATAGAATTCTTTATTGGCCAAGTGTGATTGGACACACAAAGAATTTGTCTTGTGCATATGCTCTCAGTGTACATAAAAAGAAAAGATAAGAAGACAAGAATCATAAGGTACAACACTTAATGATAGTCATAGGGTACAAATAAGCAATCAAATCATACTAGGAAACAATCAATATTAATTCTAAGAGTGCAGCAACAAGTTACAGTCACACAGTCTTAAGTGGGAGGAGATGGGTGATAGGAACGATGAGAAGATTAATAGTCATGCAGACTTAGTGAATATTTTGACAGTGTTTAGGGAATTATTTGTTTAGCAGAGTGATGGCATTTGGGAAAAAACTGTTCTTGTGTCTAGTTGTTCTGGTGTGCAGTGCTCTGTAGCCTGGTTTTGAGGGTAGGAGTTGAAACAATTTATGTCCAGGATGCAAGGGGTCTCTAGATATTTTCACAGCCCTTTTTTTTTACTTGTGCAGTATACAAGTCCTGGAAGGCAAGTTGGTAGTAATTTTTTTTCTGCAGTTAATTTATGAAATATGTCCATATTCCTCATCTAATCATATCTGAAAATAAACTAAAGTATAAAATATCAAGCAGCAAACAAACAGCCATTATTAAAATATGATAAAATAACTATAATGATTTGATTAAAAATATGATGCATAACTAAACCAGTTTTCAATAAGATCCTCAAAGAAACATTCTTCCTATAAGGTCCTGAACGATCTTGAATGGTTGTCTGATTTTCATGGGATGAAACCCTATTCCAGGTAGGAGGTGTCAACCCCCAGACCAAGAGAGGCAAGATCTGGTTGCCTTAATGCAAGATGTTTCAAAAGGCCAGTGGAAGTCCTGGCCACATCTGAAGAACCACCAAAGTTTCTTTTTGCATGCTGCCTGCATCCAACCAACCAACCAACTTGTAATAAAATGCTAGGCTCAATTTACTTTGACCTGCTTTGTTTTTAATGGCTTACTATTCTGGGTGAATATGGTCCATTTGTTTAGCTTCTTTCTTTGTGCTGCTCAGTTTACTGTGTGAAGGGAGCCCCCGTGAATCTCAGCACTCACCAAAGGGCTCCAATGCAAAGTGATCCAAAGATCTCCTTCTTTTTCTTTTGAGATTCGTCTGGCCGTATTGCATTTAAGGCTTATCAGCAATAGAACTAGCATTTAGACTTATGTACAACCTCACTGTGAGTTATAGCCCTCTCTAAGTGGTTTACAGAGTCAATATATTGCCCCCAACAATCGGGGTCTCTATTTTACCTACCTTGGAAGCATGGAAGGCTAAGTCAACCTTGAGCTGGTGAGAATTGAACTGTCAAACTGCTGACAATCAGCAATCAGGAGAAGTAGCCTGCAATACTACATTCTAACCACAGTGCCACCACGGCTCGTTAATCTGGGTTCCCTTTTCAATTAATCAGAATCAAGCTGGAAGGGACCTTCCTTAGAGGTCTTCTAGAAACCTCCAGTAATGAAGCACCCACAACTTCTGAGGGCAAGCTGTTCCATTGGTTAATTATCCTCACTGTTGCAGGGGGTGGGATCCATCTCTAATTCTCCAATATGAGATTCACATGATTTCATGATGTTCCCGATCACTCAGTTATCCATCATGCTAAGATGTAAAGCTTTAAAGATTTGTAATTATCTCCTAAAATGATGGTCAGCAGAGAATGAGAGAATCCATGATGTCTCATTTTTAATTACTCCACTTTCCAAGGGTCTCTTTTCTTTCAGCTTCTTGCCTATTTGAAGAATGTCAGGTTCAATAACAGTGCTGGAAATGAAGTCTCATTCTTAGAAAATGGACCCATGTCTGCTCATTATGATCTTCTCAACTGGATTTTCCTCCCCAATCAATCTTTTGTCCACATGAAAGTTGGGCAAATGGATCCCAGTGTTTCCCAAGGCAAGGATTTTACCATCAACTCGAATGCAATCACCTGGGCCAAAAAGGTGAGCTGGAAGAAAATGTCCTGAATTCAGAAAAAGGTTCATGTTCTCCTGGAACCTGCCTTCAGGTGCTTTGGAGAATAAATTTATTCCCCTATCTTTGTGGCAGCTCCTGAGATATTGGAACACTGCTAACATGTGACCCCTAGTCTTTCTTTTCATCATGAGATAAGTGCCAGTCCCAAACATCAATTGGTTAGCTGGTTATGCCACTGGTTTCAAATCTCCAGGAACTCTTCTGGTTGATGTTTCACGATGGTGAACCTGTTCTTCTAAAGACCTTTTGAAGATGGTGCTCTCAAGGTGGAAATTAAATGATGCATGACCATCATATAGGCCATCTCAAACTTTTCTCTTTTCTTCTTCTTAGAAAGTGCCCTTTGCCAGGTGTGGCAGGAAGAGGTGCGAAGCAGGTGAGAAGAGAACTGTTCCAGAGGGTGAGCAGGTTTGCTGCTACAAATGTGACCCTTGTCCGGAAGGCACCATTTCTAATCAGACAGGTAGAGCAACCTTCAAATGTAGATCTTCCACGTTCAGGGAAACCATTCAACATATTAAAATATTAAGAGATTTTGGTGATTTGTGGTAGGTCTGACATGCTTCACAATAGAGATGCAAATTGTTGTGCCCCCACCAGCCTAATTTCCCATTTCTGAGGAATTAGGATTGGCAAGATTGCTCTCTTCACCAAATTTACAAGATGCATTCACGACAAAAATTTGCAGATTTCTTGCTCTCTTTTCCATTCCTCTTATCCCATACCAATAGGAAAAGCAACTATGATCATTTACCTGAATACAACGTGGTTGGGTGTTCAAATTTTGTATTATTTCACCCCTGGTTTGTGTGCATTTGTGTGTTGCCTTATGATTTTATAACACTCTGAATGATGATGAAACCAAGCAGCAAAAAGCAGGATTCCTGATTGAGAGAGCAGTCAATCTTCTTAGGCTTCCATTACAAAGTGAGGGGGGGGGAGATTAAGTGCCAACCCTTCTCCCCCTCAGAAAAAAATTGCAAAATTTGGTACAGGTGATTACAGAGACAGAGATCGCAATATCTGAACAAATGATCCTCCAGGACAAATGATCAAAAACAAGATGATTTTTACAGGGCAGGATAAGCTGCCCCGGCTGTCCTTTCTTATTGATTTGACAGATGTGGAAAGGAGTCATATCTGAGATGTGTGGCAGGAGGTATAATACTTACTATGCTTCCTCCAGATATATTTAGATGAAGACTCTTCATTTCAGATGCAGCTCGCTGTGACTCCTGCCCAGAAGACCAATATCCCAACACGGACAAGGACCAATGCATTGTGAAGAAGATCCACTTCCTTGCCTATCAAGACACCCTGGGATACTCTTTGGCATCTCTCACTCTTTCTCTCTCTTTGATCACATTGGCAGTTTTAGCAATTTTCCATAAGCATCGTGACACACCGATCGTCAAGGCCAACAATCGTGATCTGACATACATCCTCCTGGTCTCTCTCTTGCTCTGCTTCCTCTGCTCCTTCCTCTTCATTGGTCGACCCAGGAAGCTCACCTGTCTCTTACAACAAACTGCCTTTGCCATTCTCTTTTCCCTTGCAGTTTCCTCTGTCTT
>WNWU01010524.1:0-25666 GCA_012654045.1 Ptyas mucosa | reverse complement strand
TATGTATTGATAAACTAATAAGAGGTTTGATTATTATTTTTTTAACTAAAAAAAAATATTTTTTATTAAGTGCTTTAATTATAATTGGACCTTTATGGTTTAAAAGTGGAGGACGGAAGAGTTTATATAACATTTTATTTTAAATTTGGGGTTTTTGAATGAGGGTTTCTTTTTCTCTCTCTCTCTCTCTCTCTTTTGTTTTCAACGAAAAAAGTTATAAAATATCTTGTTAAATTGTATAGACCTAATAATTTGTTAAGCATGATTATGATTATGATAAGTGTGAAATGGAGTTTTAGAGAATTTGAGCTGTATTCTATTTTATTTTGTATTTGCTCTGGGAAGTCGGGGGGGCGGTTGGGGAGGGGGGAGAAAATGTATGTAAAACTTTTAAAACTTTTTCAATAAAAAAAAAATAATTGAGTAGTTTGGGGATTCCTAATCCACCATCCTTTTGATTTTGATACCACATTTTCTTCACTAATCTAGATCTTTTCCCACCATTACAAAATTTATCCAATTTCTTCTGATATTCTTCAATATCTTTCTCTGTCAAATTTAACGGTAACATCTCAAATAAAAAATTGAACTTTGGCAACAACATCATCTTACACATTGCAATTCTACCAAACCAAGACAACTTTATCATTTTATATTTATCTATCTTTTTCTCAATTTCATTCATCACCACATCATAATTTAGTTTTTTCATTTCTTTAACTTTGAGTGAAAGTGTTATGCCCAAATATTTCAATGTATTTTTAATCCTTATCCCAAGTTGTTCTTGCATATTCTCCTGCTCATTACCATTATTATCCATTAATAGTTCAGATTTTGACCAATTTACTTTCAAACCTGTCATTTCCTCAAATTCTTTGAAATGCTTATGTATCTTTTTCAAATCTTTCTCTTATGTCTTTCAAAATAATCAAAGTATCATCCGCATACAGATTTATCTTATATCCCTTATACCCTTCCAATTCTTCATCTTTTTCTATCATTTTAGTCAAAATTTCCATAGCTAATAAAAATAATGTTGGAGACAAGGGACATCCTTGTCTCGTACCCGCTTCCAATCTTATCTCTTCTGTCAACCTTCCATTCACCTTCACTCTTGCACTACTTTGTTGATACAATTTTGAAATAACATGTATAAACTTATTTCCAAAACCTAATACCTCAACAATTGTTTTAATAGTTTCCCATTGTACAGAATCAAAAGCTTTAAAAATATCTAATGATACTATACCTATTTTATCACCATTATATTCAGCAACATTATTACTCTTCTAATAATATCACTCATGTATCTACCCTTCACAAAGCCTACTTGGTTATAACTTATATATCTATCTATAAATCTACTTAATCTATTACTTATAATAGCAGTAAATATCTTTGCATCTTGGTTAATTAAGGAGATGGGCCGATAGGACTCAATCCTTTCTAAGTCTTTATCTGGTTTAGGGATTATGGATATCACCGTTCTATTCCATGACAACGGAACTTCTCCACCATGTAAAATTCCATTAAATAGTTTTTGCAATTTTGGTATTATTATTTCCTTAAATTCTTTATAAAACTCAGCAGGTAATCTTCACCTGGAGCTTTCCCTAATTTTATTTTTTGTATTACTCCATTAATCTCATCTTGTGTTATATCTTCTTCCATCAAGTCTTTATATGTTTGGTCAATTTTCACAACATGTTTTTCTAAATAACTTCTCAGTTTTTCCCGATCAATTAATTTTTTCGAATATAAATTTTGAAAAAAGTTCCTAACCACTTTGCATTTTTCTAATTTTTTATAACATCTTATACCCTTATCATCTATCAAGGCTCCAATTTCTCTCTTCTCTCTTTTATTTTTCACCATCCTTGCCAGTAACTTAGAGTTTTTATTACTGAATTCAAAGAAATTCCTGTTTAGATATCTCATATTCTTTTTTACCAATTCTGTATCCTCTTCTATCAATTTATTTTTTAGCAAATTTAAATCCTCCAAAAGTTTCTTTTCCTTAGTAAGCAAAAATTGATTCTCCAATTCCTTAATCTGGTTTTTATCTTTTTCGATTTTGTTTTTTATAATTTCTATATTTTCTGCTTGATAACTTGATACTTTCTCCTCTAAACACTGCTTTCATCGCATCCCAAACAATTTCAAATTTAACCCCTCCATTATCATTCAATCTCCAACATTCTTCCCATTTTTTAAATATCCATTTTTTATCCTCCTCATTTTTATACAGTTTTTCATCATATCTCCAACAACTTCCTTTTTTCTCAAAATTGAAATCTATTTCCATCGTAACTTCTGTATGATCAGAATCCTTAACAATTCCCACATCTATTTTACCCACATTATTCAGCAAATCTTTAGAAACCAAAATATAGTCGATTCTTGAATATGTATTATATATCTTAGAGTAAAAAGTGTACACTCTTTCAGTTCCTTTCACTTCTCTCCAAACATCCACCACGCCATTTCGAAGCATCCACTTATTTAAAGTCCCCATTTTATTTGCTTCTCCACAACGGGTGGGGTTGGTGCTATCTATTTTATCTCTAATTAAATTAAAATCCCCAGCCACAATTACTTTCCCTACACTTTCAATTTCCAAAATTTTAGTTATTTTTTCAAGAAATTCTTTTTGTTTCTCATTCGGTAGATATAAATTAACCAGTGTCACTTTTTCCTCATTAATATTTCCCACAATTATTACATATCTTCCTTTATCATCCACGATTACTTGGTTTTTTTCAAAATATACCCTATCTGATATCAGTGTTGCAACTCCTCTAGCTTTTGAAGTTCCAAAAGATTTTTCGTAAATTTGCATACCCTTTATATACATTTTATTTGAGTCTTCAGATTTCTGATGGGTTTCTTGCAAAAATAATATGTCTGGTAGATCTCTTTTAATTTTAAGTTCCAATCGTCTTCTCTTAATCTGATTCCCTGTGCCCTTCACATTCCATGTCATTATTTTTATTAAACCCATTTAAACTGTACCTTTTTTAATCCTTTTCCCTCCTCTTCCTTTCTGTGCCCAAATCCCAACACCAATCTCCCACATTCCAAACAACATTCAGTATAAAAAAAAAATAATGAAAAAAAATAAAAAGACAAAAGACACAACAAACATTAAATGACAAACAATCTTCGTCCCCCACATCCTCAATTGGTTTCCGCCTCTATAAAGAGAGTGGGGGAGAGGGGACATGCTAATGGTCAGGTCACTTCTTTCGGGCAGTCTACTTAAGTTCATCTCTCAGAGAAAAGGGTGGTAACTTTTCCCCGCACTCAGCTTCCTGCAATTCTTTTTCAAGATCCTTCAATTTCTTATCCACTCCATCTCCCATTATATCATCACGACTTTTCTTTTGTTCAACCATCGCAGGTGAGATTTCCTTCCGCTTTAACCCTTTAGGGTCTTGTCCTCCAGCAGCCCCTTTTTCTTCTGGTGTTGATGTTCTTACATATGTTCCACCTATCTTAAGCATTTGATCTTTTATCTCTGTTATATCCTCATACTTTACAATCAGTCCAAGTTCATGTAAATACGACACTGCATCTGTTTGCAAAGTAATTGTTTGCATTCTTCCTTTATAAAAAAAATTTAGTTGCTGTGGTGGCCTCCAGTTATATTTAATTCCATTGTCTCTCAGAACCTTTGTAATTGGCTTCAAAAAGAATCTCCACGCTCTTTCTTCTCTTGATATATCCGGAAAAACTTGAATAATTTTCCCCTCAAATTTCAGAGCTTCACCCATCTCTCTCACTTTCACCATCACTTCCAATTTGTCACTGAGATTTGCAAATCTGACAAGTACATTTCTATTTGAGCCATTTTGTCTTTTATATCCAATTCTAAAAACGCTTGCCAGATCTGTTGCTGTAAATATGATTTGTGTATCAAGAACTTTAAGCCATTTTAAAACTCGTTGTTTCAGATTATCTACTTTTTCTTCTTGAACTCCTCGAATAACCAGATTATATTTCCTTGATTCTTCTTCCAAAAGACAATTTTTTAAATCTTGTTGTTCATTTTTAAAAAAGATTTCTCCAATTTGCTGATCTATCTTTGCATCATGTACGTGAATCTGCTCAATTTCATCTTTAATAACTGTCATTTCTACTGTTTGCTTTGCAAAATTTTCATTCATTTCTTGCTTCATTGTTTTAATTTCCAGTGTCATATTATCCATTCTATCTAACAGTTCTGATATCTTTTCACCAATTTTATTTAAGGCCACAGCAACTTGTTGCATTTCTAAAGATTGTTGGGTTGCCATATTTTAATAAGTTTTTAATTATCCACTTTTGCCAAGAGGGTCTTTAATGAAGATTAAGAGACAGAAATTCCCAATTGAAGCTGAGATGGCTTATTATTGCACTCAAAAGGGCCAACAATAAAAGTTTATAACTCTCAATTCTGCTTGCATAATTTCCTTAAGAAAAAAAACCCCTAACATCCGTTGGAAGGCACTGCCCAGGAATGCGTTTTGCTGCTTCGGCTCAGGCACTTTCACAAACAAAAGATCAACTTAAAATTCACATATTCTTCTGGAAAAAAAAAACCCTTTCCACAAGTCTTTGATATTCCGTGCCTTTGCCCCACAGCAAAAACAAACACAGATCGCGATGATAATGAGAACAAAAGGCAGCTATTTACTCTGGATACACATTTGCGACTGCCTATCTAGTCACCCCTCACTCCTTCCACTTTCCCACGCTATGAAAAACTTCAAAATTCGAGTGTTTCAGGGTGACCTACCAATTCCAAAGTCAATCTGCTGGGTCAGTAGCTCTTCTGATATAATTTATAAAATTCTGGCTCCTATCGGTGCATTTCAAACACTTTAATCCACATTTATCTTCCGTAAAATGCCCTGCGAAGTGGAGAAAACATCCTCACACCACCACGACCATAACCACGCCCCCACCTGTCTCAATTCTTATCTGGGCATTTGGAGTTCCATTGGGTGCAGCTAAGGTGGCTCGCAGGAATTTGGTTTGTATAGTTTCTAACAAGTTTTTCTTTGCTAGGATTCCTGTTTGTGCCACATAAAGAATTTGTGCCAATGTTTTGGCCTCAACAAGTTTTAAGGCAGCAGGTACTAACTGACCTCTGCCTGTATAAAATAAGTGTTTAATTGCATTTAAGGACCTATTGGCTGCTTGCAATGTTTGCTCTAGGTGTGCCTTCCATGTCCCTTGTGAGTGGAAGACCACCCCAAAATATCTAAATGTTCTAACTTGTTCCAATCTGTGTCCTTCAATTTTCCAAGAGTATTGTCTGGGTCTTTTAGCAAAAACTAAAATTTTTGATTTATCAAAATTAAGGACCAGTTTGTTCTGTCTACAGAAGCCAAGTGTTGCCCTAATTGCTCTCTTTAGTCCTATAGGCATTTGTGAAATTATAGCAGCATCGTCGGCATAAAGGAGAATTGGGATTTTGCATTTTAGATCTATATGTTGTTTTGTTATTTTTTCCAACCATGTGTGTATTTTTGTCCAATATTTTTTTGCCTTTGGGCATGTCCACCATATATGATAATATGAACCAGGTGTCTGATTACATTTCCAACACTTAGCGGACATGTCCTTAAACATCTTTGCCAATCTTGTTGGTGAAAAGTGCCATCTATAAAACATTTAAACAAATTTTCTTTATATGCAGTTGACATAGTTAATTTAAAATTCTTATCCCACAGTGTTTGCTATTTATCCAAAATTCTTAGCGCATACTATCATTGTCTCTTTTATTTGCTCACTTTCCATTTTAATACTTAATAAGTAGTTGTACATATTCTTTATTAATTTTTCATCTGACCCTGTTAATATCTGGTCTAATTCTGTTAGTTCTTTATAAAACCCATACTTTTTGGCATCTTTCTCATATCAAGATTGTATCTGCACTTGTGGTCACCATGCTATATCAATCCCTTGCTTACTCAGTTCTTACTTAGTTTTAAGTTCCCCCTTTTCATTCAAGATATCTTTATATCTTGTAATTTTTTCCATATTAATAACATTTGGGTATATCAATGCCTCCATTGTGGAAAGCCAGACTGGTATTTTCAAACAGTGTTGTTCTTTAATTTTTGCCCATATTGTTAATAATGCTTTTCTGATATGGTGTCTTTGGAAATAGCTATGTATTTTATTTTCCCCATACCATAGAAAAGCATACCAATCCAACTGGTGATCATGTCCCTCCAGAGTTAATAGTCTTTTATGCCTCAAATTAATCCATTCTTTCACCCAAGTAAGTACTGAGGTTTGGTAGTACAACTCCCAGTCTGGCAACCCAAAACTCTCTTTTAAGAATCTTGCAACATTTTCAGGCTTATTCTTGCTTTTTTTCCCTTGCCAAATATACCTTAGATTATTTTGTTTAGTTCTCCAAAGTATTTTTTCCAGTTTTGTCAGAATTATTTGAAATAAATATAATAATCTAGGTAAAATATTCATTTTTATGGTCACTATTCTTCCTGTCAATGACAATTGCAAGTTTTTCCATTTCTCCAAATCTGATTTAATTTGTTGCATCATCTTACAGTAGTTGCACATCTTACTGTTAGTTGAATTCCTAGGTACTTTACCTTCTTGACTATCTGAATTTCAGTTCTTTTTGTTAGCTCTTTTTTTTGTATATCTGTAAAATTTTTAACTAATATTTTAGTTTTTATTTATTTATTTTCAATCCTGCAACTTCACCATATTCTTCTATTTTTTTTATTAGTTTGGGTCCAGTTTCTTGTGGATCTTCTAAGATGAAGACCAGGTTGTCTGCAAAAACCTGTAACTTATACTTCTCTTTTTTATTTCCATACCTTTTATTTCTATGTCTTGTCTGATGTTTCTATTTAGCACTTCCAATGTCAGTATGAATAGTAAAGGGGATAGTGGGCATTTTTTAAATATTAAAGTTCTCTGTCGTGTCCCCATTTACCATCACCTTAGCTGTTTGTTTGTGATATATTGCCTTAATCATATTGATAAATCTCTCACCAAAGTCCATGAATTTTAATTGCAGTAACATAAATTGCCAGTTTACATCAAATGCTTTCTATGCATCAAGAAAAATCAACACCATTTGTTTTCCAGGATGTGCTTCATAATACTCCAATGTGTTTAAAATCATTCTCATATTGTTTTAATCTGTCTCTTAGGCAGAAATCCATTCTGGTCTGTGTCTATGAATTCATTCAAAACCCTTTTTAGTCTCTCTACTATTATTGAAGTGTATATTTTATAATCAGCATTCAATAAAGATATTTGCCTATAATTTTTTAATCTTCATTAAATCTGAATCATCTTTCAGTATAGGAGTAATATTTGCTTCCATCCACAAGTTTAGTACTTTCACTTCTAACAAAACTTCATTATAAACTTCCAATATTACTGGACCTAGTATATCTTGGAAATGTTTATAAAGTTCTGCCAGTAGCCCATCTGTCCCTGGTGTTTTGTTAATTTTTTTGTCTCTTAATTGCTTATGTTAATTCCATCATAGTTATTCATTCATTTAACATGGTTTTCACTGTTTCACTTAGGGAGTTCAGCTTTTTCCAGGTATTGTTTTATTCTGTCTTCTGGAATCTTCTCCTGATCATACAACTTTTCATAGTACTCTTGAATTATTATTTTTTCTCCTCATATTCATAATAAAGAGTTCCTTTCTCATCTACTAAACAATGTATCAATCTCTTTTCTTTCTCCTTTTTAAATTTATATGTCAACCATCTTCCTGGTTTGTTTGTATTTTGAAAGAAATTCTGTTTAGCACTTTTAATTTTTTGTGCCAAATCTTTTTCTAGTAAATTCAGTTTGTCTTTTATTAATTCCATTTGATTTCTCAAATTCTTTTTTGTGGTTCTTTCTGTAATTCCATTTCTAACCTTCTATGTTCTTCTTCTAGTGTCTTTTGGTTTTGTTTCTTATTATTATTTTTCTTTCCTAGGTAAGTTATAACTAATCTCCAAATATACACCTTAGCAGTGTCCCATTCATTTTGTAAGGAGGTCTCTTCTTTTCTCTTCTCTTTAAAAAAAAAAGCAGCTCGACCCTTCAAAGGATCTTCCTGCACTCCCTCCCGAAGAAGGGAATGGGTCACCCTGAACAGAGCGGCTGGGCGGTTCTCTGCAGATGCGATAAGAGTGGGAAAATGGTTAGATTTTGCCATTTTTATCGCTATTAGGTAGTGTTGATATAAGACCTCACCAGTGTCCGGTCAGAATCGGATTGACTAGTCCTCCAGATGCTCTCTAGGCGTCTTTTCCTATGCTTCATCTCTCTCAGCTCCTCGGAGAACCAAGGAGCCAATTGAGATCGGCATTGGGTCAGAGGCCGCAAAGGCACAACACGGTCCAAAGCTCTGGCGGCCGCACTCTCCCAGGCAGCCACCAGGTCTTCAGTCGAGTCGTGTGCCAGGGTCTCAGGAAACGGCCCAAGCTCTGTCAGGAACCTTTCAGGATCCATCAAGTGCCTGGGATGGAACCATCTGGTCGGTTCCGTCTCCCTGCAGCTGGGGGAAGCGGTTGGGAAGACCAAGTGAAAGAGCAAATGATCTGTCCATGACAAGGGTTTAATGTCTAGGTCCCCTCTACCAAGATCATTCAACCACTGACCAGAGACGAAAATCAAATCCAGAGTATGTCCCCCTATGTGAGTCAGGCCATGAACTAACTGGGTCAGGTCCATGGCCGCCATGGAAGCCATGAACTCCCGAACCACCTCTGACACCTCACCTGCGGATGGTAGGTTGAAATCCCCCGTGACAATGAGTCTGGGGTTATCAACCGCCAATCCGGCAATAACATCGAGCAGCTCGGGCAGGGTTGCCACCACGTGGCAGGGAGCCAGGTACGTAGTCAGCAAACCCATCTGCACCCCACGGCCCCACTTCACAAAAAGGGACTCACATCCGGCTATCTGAGGAACATTGGTCTCCCTCGGACAAAGACTTTCCATAATAATCACTGCCCCTCCCCTGCCCCTCCCCTGAGCCCTTGGCTGATGAAATGCATGGAAACCTAGTGGGCACATTTCAATGAGGGGGACCCCTCCCTCCTGGCCCAACCAGATCTCCGTAATACCAGCCAGGTCTGCACCCCCCTCCAAAATAAGATCACAAATAACCCAAAATACTGGTCATAAAACTGCTCTGCTTCTTCTGTTTTGTCCAGTCTGTGTCTTTTTTCCATCCAAGTCACCAATATTCCCTCATGTATCAGCCATCTGAAATTTACTTCATGTTTAATTAATTATCTTGTCAAGAATATGTATTGTTTCCTTATGTCTCTTACTCTTCTAGGTATCTGTTTCAAAACTACTATTTCTCTCCCTTTGTACTTCAATAGTTCATCCCTTGCTCTTTGAAGTATTTCTGCTCTTATTGCCTTCTTAGAGAATCTCACATGCATCTCTCTAGGGAGCTTGTTACTTCTCACGGAGCTTGTATCTTTCTGAAAATTTCATCCCAGCAAACATTTCCTGTTTGTTTACCTCCAACGCATCCATCAACAGTTTTGCCATTTTCTCAGTGAGGTCTTCCCCTTTTTCCTCCTCAATGTTCTGGAATCTCAAAAAATATTCTGCTTTATCCATCTCCAACATCTACATCTAACAAACAGGAAGCAACAGGTGAAGCTAAGCAGAATCACATCAGATACCTGTACAATTAGCACAGAGGCCCCCCAAGGCTGTGTGCTAGAGACTGCATCTCTAACGATCCACCTGTTAAACTATGAAGTTCACAGATGACACAACAGTGATTGGTCTCATTCAAGACAATGAAGAATCTGCATACAGACGGGAGATTGAACAACTAGCCTCAACTCAAAACTGTAGAAATTGTGGTAGACTTTAGAAGAAACCCTCCTATACTACCACCATTTACAATACTAGACAACACATTATCAACAGTACAGACCTTCAAATTTCTAGGTTCTACCATATCGCAAGATCTAAAATGGACAGCTAACATCAAAAATGTCATCAAAAAAGCTCAACAAAGAATGTTCTTTCTGCGCCAATTCAGAAAGCTCTGTTAATGAATTAAGGATCTGACCCAATAATATTCAGAGACCATATTCTTCTGTTAAACAAAAGTATTTATTTTATCCATACAATATATCAAACAACTATATACAACTAAGTAACCGTTTGTACATCTACTTATATACTATGTAGGCAGGGACTAATATACACTGATTGGACGCTTCTTATGATTGACAATATTAATACTAGATCTCTCCATTCTTCTTCAGGGTCTTAAGTTCCTACTCCTATGGATGAGGCATTTAATTATTTAACAAAACCCCCTCTAAATGCCTTATCCATTTTGTATACTTTTTTTTACACTTAACTTATTTGTTAATATGATGTGTTGTTTATTCATTAAAGGTTTTGTCAAAATATCTGCTATTTGTTCATCAGTTTTACAACGTATGGTTTTAATAAATCCTAGTTTACATAATTGTCTCACATGTTTATATTTTATATCTATGTGTTTAGATCTTTTACCAATTGCGTCTGCTAAAGATATTTCTATAGCAGCCTTGTTATCTTCATAAATATGAATAGGATAATTGGGTTTAACCCACACACTTGTAATCAAATCATCAAACCATGTAATATTATTAGCTGCTTTTGATAAACAAATATATTCAGCCTCTGCTGTTGATGTTGCTACTAAGTTTTGCTTTCCAGTATACCAATATATAGGACTATTGTTTAAATACAATACATAACCCGAAGTGCTTTTATGACTTTTAACATGTCCAGCCCAGTCAGCATCCGCATAACATGTAATATTTGGAGTACTTATTTTATCTGGTTCTATACATAAACATTTATCAATGCTATATCTTAGATATCTTAAAACTCTTTTCACTGCCTCCCAATGATAATTATTTGGTTTACTTACATGCCTAGATAACAAATTAACCGCCAATGTTATATCTGGTCTAGTCCAATTGGCGATATATAAAAGTGATCCAATTATTGATCTGTATAGAGTGTTACCTTTAAATTCAGTAGCTTCATTATACATATTTTTTACGAAATCAGTTTGCATAGGTGTTTCACAAGGTTTAGCATCACTCATATTACATTTGTACAACAATTCCTTTATTTTTTCTTCTTGAGATAAATGGTATCCTTTTGATGTCTTAATTATTTGTACTCCTAAATATTTATTAATATTTCCTAAGAATTTAAGTGAGAACTTTTCTCCTAGCTTATCAGCAAATTCAATACATTTTTCTTTATTTTTACATATATACAAAATATCATCTACATATACCAATATATATTCTGGATAATCTCCTTCCATTTTTGTAAAAAAAAAAATTGTCTGCTGTCGTTGCAGTGAATCCCATTGTTGTTAAATCTTTAGTTAGACACTCGTACCATCTTCTTCCGGACTGTTTAAGTCCATATAGACTTTTATTGAGTAACCATGTTTCTCCCTTTATTGTGTCCTTACTATGTGGTGCTTTTACATATATTTCCTTAACTAAGTCAGCATGTAAATATGCTGTTTGAACGTTGTATTGATACACTTCCAAATTCATTATGGATGCTATAACTAGTGCACTTTTTACACTTTCTATTCTGATTGTAGGCGAATATTAATACTAGATCTCTCCATTCTTCTTCAGGGTCTTAAGTTCCTACTCCTATGGATGAGGCATTTAATTATTTAACAAGCTCAAACTGCCCAAAGAGCTGCTGATACAGTTCTACAGAGGAATTATTGAGTCTGTCATCTGCATTCTATAACTGAACAAGGAGTTTGTGGTCTCCTTGTAGTCAATGGAGTGTCCTCTCTATCTTCGTCAACCTCTCCAGGATGACTTTGGTCTCAGAGGATCCCCTGGCAGGCAGAATTTGGCAGGATTCCATGGAATCCCATGGATGCACTCTGTATCATCATGACATCAGCTCTGCCTCCTCTCAAACCAATATTAAATATTAATATTTATTATAATAAAAGTACTAAAAATGTTAAACAGAAATATATTAAATATACTTTGAGAATATTTATATTTAATCTAAGGGGTTCTTTCATAATGTTAGCACTTCAAGATAGACCAGAGCAGGTGACAAACTCCATAGGAAGATTAGAACTTTTTACTGAGACAGGCTATAGCAGTGGTTCTCAACCTTCCTAATGCCGCGACCCTTTAATACAGTTCCTTGTGTTGTGGTGACTCCCAACCATAAAATTATTTTTTTTGCTACTTCATAACTGTAATTTTTTACTACCGGTTCTGTGGGTGTGGCTTATTTTGTGGGCGTGGCTACCTGGTCATGTGACCGGGTAGCCATGGCTATGTGTATAGGGACTACTCAGAGGGCTGAAAAAAGTCATTTCTGACAGGTCCTCACACTTTTGACTGGTCTTCTCACTTATGACTGGTCATCATTTATGCCCATTGTAGCATTCTTAACAACCGTGTCACTCATTTCATAACTGCTTCTCTTCACCATGGTGACAAGATGGGGAAAAAACGTAAAATGTGAGGACAGTCGTAAGTTCGAGGACTGGTCAAAAGTGCAGGGACCAGTCAAAAATAACTTTTTCAGCCCTCTGAGTAGTCCATGTGCACAAAAGGACTACCCAGAGGGCTGAAAAAAAGTGATTTCTGACAGGTCCTCACACTTTTGACCGGTCTTCACACTTATGACTGGTCATCATTTATGCCCATTGTAGCATTCTTAACAACCGTGTCACTCATTTCACAAATGCTTCTCTTCACCATGGTGACAAGATAGGGCAAAAACGTAAAATGTGAGGACAGTCGTAAGTTCGAGGACTGGTCAAAAGTGCGAGGACCAGTCAAAAATAACTTTTTCAGCCCTCTGAGCAGTCCATGTACATAAAAGCATAAAAGGCTACAGCAATAGAGAGGGATGAAGGAAGGGAAGGGAAATTAGAGTAGGAGTGAGGGTAAGAGAGGGAGGAAGAGAGGAGAAGAAGGAGAAAGGAAGAGGAAGTAGGGCGGAGAAGAGTGGGGAAGAGAAAGTAACAAGGAAAGAAAAGAGAGAGGTGGTAGGTTTGAGGAGAAAGATTGCTGTACAATAAAAAAGATGAAAGGGAAGAAAACCAACCCCAAACAAATATAAAGATATTAAGATAAAGAATGAATTGTTAAACTTTAAAGAATAAAAGAGAACAAATATGAATAAATAGCAATAATTAGAAACACACATACAAACATACAATGTATTTTCTTTGAACAGAGTATTTGGCCGGTTCACAAATTTAAACAGTATTTAGTCATTTCAATTAAATTTACAATTTCTATATTTCCTTTTTGCCATATTTATTCCTCATCTATTTTTTTAAAAAACCAATATTACCCTTCATCCTCATCTCTAATCTTAACCAATTTCATTTTTTCCCTTCTATATTATACTCCTTCCCATTGTCATTTATTTTTATATCCATCCTCACATTGGTTAATTATGTAATTATGTAATTATGTAATACAGTTGTTTAATACAAATTCAACATTTTAATATAAATCAATTAGTTATATAACTATCTTTTTTGTATATTAATCAATATGAACATGAATATTCCAATTATTTCCATGCAATCCAATTTCTTACAAATCAATTAATTATATTTACCAATAATAATAAACCAAATAATTTCCCCTATATATTCCTCCAAACCACAACTTAATCATTTCTGCTTTCAACACAATATACAATTAATAGTATCTCAATTATTACAATTCCCTAGTTAAATAGAGCTTTTTTCTTTTGTGTTTTAAAATCTTGAACTCTCCTCTTTTGCCCTAAATTTCCCATTGTTCGCAGTTTTCCACCTACCTTTTTTGGTGAGGAAAAAGAAAAAGGAAAAGAAATCTCTCTCTGCCTCATTTTGTCACGTTGCAGCAAAGACCCTGCTTTACTTTCAGTTTCGGTTTTCAGCATGGCTTGGGGGGGGGAAATCCGCACCTCTTTGCAGCTAGCAAAACAGCTGAGAGCAAATCACCTGAAAGTCGGGAGGCCGATCTAATCAATTTATGGTAATTAACCTATGCTGGAACTGAAAGGGGCTGTTTTTTCTATATTTGCAGGCACGGGTCTACTCATTTGTTTTCTCTTAACACTGATGAGCTGTGGGGTGGCCCTTTGAGGCCCCCCCCCAAGAATTTAAACAATTTTTTCCCTTTAGCCATCAGCTGAGACTCAGGAGGCAGCAATAGATTGGGAGTGGGTGGGGTAAGTGACCGGCAACCGGTGACCCAACAGAGGCAGAGGGTCTGGGTGAGTGAAGGTGTGGGGGGGGGCGAGAGAGGGCTTTGGCAACCCCTATGAAATGGCCGTTCGTCCCCCAAAGGGGTTGCGACCCCCAGGTTGAGAACCGCTGGGCTATAGGCTATAACAGAATTTTGCAATTTTGTACTTTACTATCCTTCCCTTTTATATACAAAGGAAACAGGGAGGAGCCTCCTTATTCTCTTCCAAATATAATCTTGCTTCCTCAAATTTAAGGAAAGTTTCAGTTTTCTTTGGTTATAAAACAATTCTTACCAATTTCCCTCAAGGTCATGTCTCTGATTCTTTACATACATTTACTATGCTTAGGACAAGCCCCAATAAGTTCAAGAGAAAATTCAATGATATTGCTGATATATCTTATATAAATTTTAATTTTTTAAATAAATTTGGGTTACCTTTCTTTTTACATATTATTACTAAGTGTGAGAGGCTATGACACTGTTTTAAAGAACGTCATTTGTTCCTTAAAAAATCTAACTACTCTGGTGGAAAGGTGTTGTAACTTCTCCATAGTTTTGATATATTATTTTTATTGCTATTATTTAAAATACCAGCTTTCTGACATTGTTTTAGCCATTTTTATTTTGTAAAATTAACCTATATTCTTCTGCTTCTAGAAATAATACAGTATTTTACAATTCATGTCAATCATGTTCTTTAAAGAAGCAATTTTAATAATAATAATAGATAATAATAGAATTTTTTATTGGCCAAGTGTGATTGAACACACAAGAAATTTGTCTTACATGTATATGCTCTCAGTGTACATAAGGAGAATAAAATACATTCATCAAGAATAAAAAGATACGGACTTCCGGTTCCGGTCCCGCAGGCGACGGACACTGATCGGGCTAGCTCTGGCCCCAGTGTCTGATCCCCCCCCATCTGGAGGCCCTTTGGGCCAAACGCCCCAATTTTTGGGGCGTTTGCCATTTGAGGGCGGCTCGCCAGGGGTCCCCTGCCTCACATCCAGGGGCCGGGAGGCCGATGCTGGTGCGCCCGAGGCTCCAGAGGGGGTGGGAGGCGATCGGCGGCCTTTTCTGAAGCCGCGGAGGCGCCACAGCGCCTGAGGGGACCAGCGTTTATTTACAAAGCACAGCGGACCGAGCTGATTCACCGGTGACTTGAGCAGGCATCCTGGAGGTGAGAGGGGGGGTTGGAGTTCCCCCCCCCTTGTAGCTGGAAAGGTGCTATGGCTGACAAGTAGGGGGAAAGAAATGGAAGGAAACCCCTTACTTTGTTGACTTTTCTTCTGAGGATGGCTTTATCAGAATTTGTTGGAGAGGTCTGGTGGCCTCTCTTCCCGGTGGTGAGCTATGGCGGCGGTCCGACTTCCTGCTTCTTTATTTATGATTGAAGACAACATTCTCCTCTAAGGCTTCCTGTTTGACCTACTCTATACTCCGGACTCGTTGCTCCTGTGAGCGCCCACTGGTGGATATTTGAAAAATTACACTGACTGTCAATCCCTCTTTCTTCTCTGGAGGTTTGTCTTTTGATTTCTCATCTTCTATTACTGCAAGATGGCTAAGGGTCATAAATCAGCAGCAGCTGACATGGAAAATTTTTTGGAAAGACTGGCGAAATTGGATCAGAAGTTGGACAAGTTGGATGATTTGCAAAAAGGATTATCTGAAATTAAATCTGAAATGACACTTATGAAAAAAGATTTAAATGATGTTCAACAGCTGGCAGAGCAAAATAAGAAGAAGATGGGGGGTCTGGAGGGGGAGGTAAGGGCACTCCAGAGGGTGGAAGAAGGGAGAGGAAATGCAATGCTAACTTTACAATTGGATAAGATGTCTTATTTTCTCAGGTTTCAAAACGTGGAACAATTTGACCAAGAAAATTTGAGAGAAGTGATGGTTAAAATGTTGGGTGAATTTCTAGAAAGAGATTTGGAGTCCATTGGAAGGGATGTGGATTTGGTGTATAGAGTAAACTCACAATTTGCAATTTTACATAGTTTACCAAGAGAGGTTCATATTAAATTTGTAAGAAGGGAACTGAGAGATAAGATATTGAGAAAACAAAGACTGGGGGCGCTGGTGTACAGGGGCAAGGAGGTCACCATCCTGAAGCAGATTCCCAGACAGGTACGAGAATCAAGGAGAAAATATTATTTTTTATCAAACAAGCTGTACCTTAAGGGAGTAGGTTTTAGGTGGTTGATTCCGGAGGGTTTGATGATTTTTTGGGAGGATAGTAAGAAGAAAATTAATAACGTAGCGGAAGCTAAGGCTTTTTTTGACCAACATAAATCCTTCCTAGATGGAGAAGATACAGGAGCCGAAGAGGGGGAAGTATTAGATGATCAAGGAGCGGGGGCGGACGGAGCTGTGGCGGCCCTGGGGGAGGGGGGAGGCCAGACCATGGTTTTAAGAGCTAGAACCAGGAAATGAAGAAAGGAGGGGAATTCATTATTTAATGTCTTTTACTTGACATCTTTTTTTTTCTCTCTCTTTTTATTGTATTTTGTATAACACTTTGGCTATTTGCTTTTTTCTGTTTATATAACTTTTATACAACCTGGTTATTTGTTTTGATTTAACATAATAATGTCTGTTGTGTGAGAACTTAAAAAAGAGAATAATAATTGAAATATCTTTTTACAAAGATATTGAAAATTCAACATATTGTAAACTATAATACTGTATATTTTTAACCAATAAAAACTTTTTACAAAAAAAAAGAATAAAAAGATACAATACTTAGTGATGGTCAAGGTTACTAATAAGCTATCAAATCGTACTAGGAAACAAAAATAATATAATTGAAAGATACAAGGAACATGGTTATAGTAATAAGTGGGAAGAGATAGATACTTGGAAGGAAGAGAAGAATAATAGTAATACAGTAAATTATTTGTAAATTAGTAAATTATTTGACAGTGTTGTGGGAATTAGTTGTTAAGCAGAGTGATAGCATTTGGGAAAAAACTGTCCTTGTGTCTAGTTGTTTTGGTGTGCAGTGCCCTATAGTGTCTTTTTGAGGGTAGAAGTTGAAACAATTTATGTCCAGGATGTGAGGAGTCTGTAGATATTTTCACACTCTTTTTGACTTGTGCAGTATACAGATCCTCAATGGAAGGCAGGTTGGTAGCAATTGTTTTTTCTGCAGTTCTAATTATCCGTTGAAGTCTGTGTTTGTCTTGTTTGGTTGCAAAGCCAAACTAGACAGTTATGGAGGTGCAGATGACAGACTCAATAATTCCTCTGTAGAACTGAATCAGCAACTCTTTGGGCAGTTTGAGCTTCCTGAGTTTGTGAAGAAAGAACATTCTTTGTTGAGCTTTTATGATGATGTTTTTGATGTTAGGAGTCCATTTTAAGTCTTGAGATATGATAGAGAAACTTGAAGGACTCTACTGCTGATACTGTGTTGTCTAGTATTGTAAGAGGTGGTAGTATAGGAGGTTTTCTTCTAAAATCCACCATCATTTCTACGGTTTTGAGTGTATTTAGTTCAAGATTGTTCTGGTTGCACCAGAAGGCTAGTTGTTCAACCTTGCGTCTGTATGCAGATTCATCGTTGTCTTGAATGAGACCAATCATTGTTGTGTCATCTGAGAACTTCAGTAGTGTAACAGATGGATCATTAGAGATGCAGCCATTGGTATACAGAGAGAAGAGAAGTGGAGAGAGCACACAGCCCTGGGGGGCTCCTCTATAAATTCCAAATAGGCCATGGCCCTGTAGTGGCCACAGCCCAGGGGTTGGGAACCCCTGTTATAACGTAGTCACAGCATGCTTCTATATTAATAGTATATTATATTATATTTTTTACCATGTGGCTTCAAAACGAAATTGCAACAAGCCACAGGAAAGCTTATTAGGTTGTATAAATTCAGAAGTAAAGCTATCATAATCTTAAATAGGTATGATGATTTACTACATAGATAGAATCATTGCTCTGATACAAAGTGGGCTAACAGACAGTGATATGTAGATCTACCGCATGAAGGAAAAACCCAGCACTGATATGTCATCACATAGTGACATATTTATACAGGGAATTACTCCACATTCTCCATCTGCCAGGTTGCAATTTGCATTCTAGATTAAAGGAAGCAAACTAGCTGATCATAAAATATTTTTCTTCCTTTCTTTTTCCAAATCATGTGCAGGTTTGTTGTGGAGAGACCAAGATATCATGGTATCTGGAAGTTGGAAGTTAGGAAAATGAAAAGGAAAGATGAAGTTAGGCAACTTGCATATGCATGAACTATAGTAGGGTGCTCTCATCCATATACTTCCTGTGCTGGCTTCAACAGCATTATCCAGTACTGTCCCATTGTCACATACCAACTGGACATACCGGTATATACCTGTTCTTTGAAGAAGAGAAAAGATCAAACTTCCTTGAACAAAAAAACCCATGATCATTGATATATTTTAAAAAGCCTATATGAATTGTAATGCTATCTCTGGAAGGGTTGCTGGGATCTGGCTCTCTTTTCCAATCATCTAGGTGCCTTCCCCTGCTACAGTCCATTGTAATAGCTACAGGCAGTGGTGGAATTCAAGTAATGTAACAACCGGTTCTTCCTAATGACCAGCTGAGTGGGCATGGCTAGGGGTGCTTGTGACTGAGTGGGTATGGCCAACTCTATGTCACTCATGCGGGTGTTGTCTGTATGGGCCAGGAGGAAAGAAAGATCCAACCTCTGTGCATGTGTATGTGTGTGTATGTGCATGCATGTATGTGTGTGTGTGTGTGAGAGAGAGAGAGAGAGAGAAGAAAGAGATAAGAGAGAGAGAGATTGTTAGGTGTTTTGTGCCAGCCATGGCAGTCTCTTCAAAGGCCACCAGATGGGAGCAAAGAGGCACCTTTGATCCCACTGGTGGGTCAAGGGGCTCCGGCCCCTGCAGCCCCATTGGGGAAAGTTAATGGTCCTCTGGTCCCCTCACACACTGGTAAGGGAGGGGCCAGGGACCCCTATAAGACCCCCTGCACAGGGGCTGCTTCTTCCTTGTTCCCCTTGTTCTTGTTCTACTTTCCTATGGGACTCACCCATGGGCTTGATCCAGGCATGGATGCCTCCATGCCAGGGAATTTATATTTGCCTACTTTTATTTCTCAATAATGACCTAACTTAATTGCATCCTTGCGTGCTGCCTTTTCTTGGAAGCGCCGTCAACGGACCATCGTTCTTCATGAGATCCCTCACAAAGTGGTAGCAGAGGATGGTTTGAAGGCAACGCTTCCAAGCCAGCATAAGCAAGATGCCAGGAGGTTCCAGCAAGAACCCCTCAGAGATGGATGGCAGGACTTCCCCTGTCATGATCAGGAATCTCAAAGCAAAGTTGGCAGCCCTGCATCCAGTTCCTGATGCGAGCTTTGATCCAGAGGAGGGTATAGATGATCTCTATGCCTCCAGAGGACTCAGCAGAATGCAAGGGACCCCTTCACATGCTTCCCTGCAGCTGCAAACCACAGAGGAAGGCATGGAAGGCCAGCAGTCCACCCAGGACTGCCAGGACACTGGGGATGTGGCCAGGGACCAGGCCACCCCCGGCGTAGACCAGCTCACAGGCGAGGAATGCAGAGAGCTGCTCCGAACGCTCCTAGCAACCTGAGGGACACCAGGAGCCAAGCCACATGGGACACCAGTGCAGGGGGCCTCTGGACACTGGGTAAGCCCTTCCCCAGCACCCAGGAGGCTCCCCAACATGGTGCCGGCCACCCTGGGGGCCCCCAGGGCCCTGGAGCTTTTGGTTGGAAAACTCCCGCCAAATCGCGACCTGCAGCTTCCGGAGCCAACCGGAAGCAACATGGTGGTCCCCAGGCCATCTACTCCAGCGAGGTTTGGTAGGCCTCAGCTAGGCCAGGAGGTCCAGCAACCGATGGCAGCCAGCCGAAGCAGCATGCAAACTGCTCGCCCCCCCCCCACTGGCAAGCCTCGAAGTCTGCCCAGCTGCATCTACTGCAGTGGGCATCAAAGCTGCAATCCAAGTCCTGGTTGCAGCCCTGGAGACCACGATGACCACAGCCTCAACCTTGGGGGCAGCCAGCCTCCCTTGCTACCCCCAGGAGACCAACGAGGGAGGGCGTCCAGTCCAGAGCCCCCCAGACAGGACCCAGGCCTCCAGACAGCCCCAGAAGAGCCCCTGGGGGCTCCAGCCTTCCCAACACCCCCACCGAGGCAACGGAGGACTCACCTCGATGACTTCAGGGGAGCTCCGTCTCCCAGAGACTGAGGTTCTTGGGCTATGCCCCTGGCTCCAAGGCCTACCGATTCCTGGGAGAAGGGGGCAGGACTGTGACTTCCCATTCTGCCTCCTTCGAAGAGGACTCCAATTGGACCCACATCCACTCAAATGATCTGGGCCCATACATCCACCGGCCCAGCAAAGCCACACCAACCACAGATCCTGCCACTGATGAGAGCAAGAAACAGGATGGAGAGGTCAGCCTACCTGGTCCACATGAGGAGGATGAGCCACCCAGTCCTGAGGGGGAAGACACACCTTCACCTGGCTCCTCACCTCCAGCAATGCTCCAGAGACCCATGATGCCCAACGCCTGGGACCGAGGGCCTCCTCATCCCAGTCGTGAACAGCCAGTTGATGAGGAACCTGCAGAGGAAAAGGGTGGTGAATGGCAGGAGGTCAGAAGGTCAAAGCGGTCCAACAAGGGGGTCCCTCCAAAGAGAATTGACATTGGGCACATCGCATCCGTCAATAGTGTCATGGTCACCCCAAAGACTTTCTCTGACATCCAGGAGCTGCCCATTGAAGAACAGGAGAAGTGGCAGCTCGCGATGGAACAGGAGATGGAGAGCCTGAGAAAGCTCAAGGTCTTCACCCCCAGGCAATCACCCAAAGAAAAGAAGGTCATTGGCACAAGGTGGGTTTTCAAGGCCAAACCACTTGCCAATGGCCGCTACCTATATAAGGCCTGCTTGGTAGCACAGGGGTTCGCCCAACGCTACATGGAGGACTACATAGAGACCTATTCTCCAACTGTCTGGGCAGAAAGTGTCAAGGCCGCCCTTGTATCTGCAGCTGCTCTGGGGAAGGAAGTCTACCAATTTGACATCCAGACGGCCTACCTCCATGCCACCTTGGACCAGTAGATCTACATGAGGGTCCCTCCTGGTTACCAGCAGGAGGGGGGAAACACATGGCTACTCCAAAAGGGATTATATGGCCTCAAGCAGTCGGGGAAACTCTGGTATGACTGCCTGAAAGGGGGTTTAGAGAGAATTGGCTTCAGGGCATCTCATGCTGATGAGTGTGTTTTTACACGTGACACCAAAGGTGACATAAAACGGGTGTTGGTTTATGTGGATGACCTCCTATACGTGGGGCCTGGCAAGGAGAGGTGTGACGAATTTCCCAAGGCCCTGGGGGAAAAGTTCACCCTGAAGTCCTTGGGGTGGGTTGACAGATATCTAGGTGTGCATATCTTGGCCACTAAAAAGGGATTTGCATTATCCCAGAAAGAAAAAATTGAAGAGTTGTTGGCCAAATGCAAAATGGCAGAGTCTAAACCAACGCGTAGCCCCATGCAAAGTCATTACTACGGCCATGATCACAAAGACAGCCCTGACTTCACAGACAACAAATTGTATAGATCTATGATTGGCTCCTTGCTATACATTAGCAATTGGAGCAGGCCTGACATAGGTTTAGCTGTAAATCTATTGTCTAGGCACGTGGAAAACCCAAAGGAATTCCACTGGAATGCTGTCAAGAGGGTACTTAGGTACCTCAGGGGCATGGCCGATGCCCTCCTTATGCTGGAGCCAGAGAAGGGGAAGCCGGCCCAGCTCTCCGCTTATTCGGATGCAGATTGGGCTGGTGACACCAAGAGTAGATGGAGCACCTCTGGTTTCCTCATACTGCTAAATGGCTGTCCTATCCATTGGCATGTTAGGCAGCAAAAATTTGTTTCTTGCTCCATGGCCGAGGCAGAATATGCCAGCCTATCAGACACTGCAAATGACTTAATTTGGTTCAATGCTCTGGTAACGAGCATCTGGGTACCTCCTACTCTGCCCATCCAAATTCAGGAAGATAATACGGCCGCAATTGGGATCTCGGGGGCATACTTGGTGGGCTCTAGGTCCCACCACATTCGCTACAAGAATGTCAGGCAGCTTGCCAGAATGGGATTTGTACACATCAAACATTGTAATACAACTGACCAGTTAGCTGACCTGTTTACAAAACCTGTGCCCATTGACCGACACAACCTTCTGTGTAAGCGTTTGTGTTTGGTCCTGTAAACCTGTACATGTCTATGATACCTACCTGCCTCTCACACATTTTCACCGGCACTTGTCATTGGCTGGCAAGAAGGGGAATTGTTAGGTGTTTTGTGCAAGCCATGGCAGTCTCTTCAAAGGCCACCAGATGGGAACAAAGAGGCACCTTTGATCCCACTGGTGGGTCAAAGGGCTCCGGCCCCTGCAGCCCCATTGGGGAAAGTTAATGGTCCTCTGGCCCCCTCACACACTGGTAAGGGCGGGGCCAGGGACCCCTATAAGACCCCCTGCACAGGGGCTGCTTCTTCCTTGTTCCCCTTGTTCTTGTTCTACTTTCCTATGGGACTCACCCATGGGCTTGATCCAGGCATGGATGCCTCCATGACAGGGAATTTATATTTGCCTACTTTTATTTCTCAATAAAGACCTAACTTAATTGCATCCTTGCGTGCTGCCTTTTCTTGGAAGCGCCTTCAACGGACCATTGTTCTTCGTGAGATCCCTCACAGAGATAAGAAAGAGATGAGAGAGAGAGAGAAAGAAAGAAAGAGATGAGAGACAGAGAGTGAGGGAGGTGTTAGTTTTTTAAAAAGCTTTTTCCCCTTAAAAAGAGGGGAAAAGATAAAGTTGTGCCAAAGAAATCACAGGGCGGGCACAAGGAAAGAAAAGGAATCCCTGCTCTGAAAAGTGAGTATCCTCCCAAGGATGCAAACAAGCCCTTTGTGTGCAGGAGGCAGTGCACACTGATGTGCCAGAGAAGCTGTGCACCTTTTCCTTTCCAAGCAAGTTATTTAGAACTGAGCTTGCGCCAAAGCATGCTGCGCAGCTTCTCCAAAGATTGCTTACGAGCCACCCTGCCAAGCCTTTCCTTAGAGAGGATCTCCTGCAGATCCACTCATCAAGGGATCTGGTTAGGTCACTAGATCAGGGTTGAGTTGGAGGCTGGGGTGGGCATGAATGTGTGGTGGCCCGGAGGGTTGCAGCTTCCCCTCCCACCTCACTAGCTGCCAGTGGATGTCACCAGCAATCCAGTCAGTGAGGTTGATCACCCTTCTGACAGTGAAAAAAGGCCCAGAAGCATACGGAGGGCAGAAAAGAGCAGTACCATCATCACCTTCGCTGTTTCTCCCACCTTTCTTGCCCATTGGTGGCCAGCTGGAGGAGGTGGAACCAGGGACAGAGAAAGGAGGAAGGAGGCTGGGAAAGCAAAATCAGCCCTAAACAAAGCAAGCAGGCACCTCTTGCTTGTCCCCCTGACTGCCTGATAACCATCCAAGCAACCCTGGGCAGCTTAATGGAACAGAAGAGAGTGCTTCCCTGCATGTGCAGAGAGCTGCAGGGTGATGCCCAAGCTCAGAAAGAGATATCAGAGCTGGTGCGCTTTTCCTGCTTCTGTTGCAGCCATCTTGGGCAAGTGGAAATTGCCCATGAAGAAGAGTCAGGATCTGAGGTTCAGAGCCCTGGGCTGGACAGCAAAGCTGGAGTTTTAATGCCTCAGAGAGGCTAACAGGGGAGGCGTCGAACCCAATCCCTTCCACAGCTGGTGGCAGAGAGGAAGGAGAGCCAGGGCTGAACTGTCGCTGTTCGGCTCCCTCCTAGCCCTCATCTCACTCTCCTCGCTTTTCTGCAGCTGCTGGGCCTCACTTGCCAGTGGGCGGGGGGTGACCAGGGAGCATGACGCTATGCTTCCTGCCTCACCTTTCTGCCAGCTGACCCTCGGCTGCCTTTCAGGCCCTGCTCAGGGCTGCTGCCTGCTCGCCCTCCCCTCCACCTCAGGTTGTGCATCCAGCCTGCAACAAGGGGACATGCCACTTCCAGGCCAGCCCGTCTGGCAGATGGGTGAGCAGGCGGCCCTCAGAGGAGGCATTTTGTCTCATGCCTCCCACCTGGAGGCCCCGTGGAAGCCAAAGCTTGGCCCAAAAGGCAGCCAAGCCTCACTGTGTCTCCCCCCCACACCCTGAGGCAGCCCTTCAGTTGAGCACAGCAAGCCAGGAGCAGATCTTCCTTCCCTGTAATGTAAGGTAATGTAGCCATTAGTAATGAACTATAACAAAATAATTAAATATAATATCATGGCTCTTTGGGTAGATTTATTTACTAATACATTGTATCTTCATTTATGATATTTTTACTAGGCTAGAGTCACAAATTTCACTGTTATGGCTTCTTCTAATTATAATGTGTTAAATATGCTATAACATCCAGAATCACATTTAGCTAAACTATAAATCATGATTTAGAAATCCAAATGACAGGATTTACACGACTTTCTAAATTTAAAGAAAAACATCATTAGAAGTATGTGCCTAAAGAAATGCCTTGCACATTTGATTTAGCATTTTTATTGCATTTAAGATTGGGTTTTTAAATAATATCATTGATAGTCATATAGAAATAATTTTGATTTTTTTCAAATGTCATAATAATATGGCTCATATGCAAAATAATATGAAAGGGCCAGATACAATGAGTTTTAAGTTACAGACTCTTATTTTAAATTTTTTCTTGCAATGCCCAGTATATTAAGTATATTAAGAAATAAATATCTAAAAATCATATCTTGTATTTTCTTGCTGAAAAATATTCCTTTTACAAGGTGTTCTCAATTTATAACCAAATTAAATGCAATCAATTGTAAAGGAAGGTAACTTGTGCCTTTTTAGATGTTTACAAAACTACCTCTCACTTTTGCATTCTTAAATAGGGACTAATTAACTTCATGGGGAATGAGTCACAGGTTACTTTTAAATAAAAGAAAACAAATTTAAAAGAAGAAGCAATCTCTGATGGAGGATTGTTTTTCTTGTGGAACAAAGCTGCTTATACCAAATATTAATGACACACTGGAAGATTGGAAGATAATTTATCAAAAATATCTTCAAATACTAAATGCTGCACATAATTCCTTCAATATATTCAGGTTTAAAAGGAAGGTTTGCTTTATTGAGAGGAATGGTTCACTTCCAGGTCTCAGTTACTTTGTTTTTTCTATAATCTGTATTTCTGCACCTTTAAAATAAACTGCTTGAGATTATCCCTGTTAGAGATAAATGCCTTACCTGTCCCAGAGCTATGCCAGGCCCTGGGGAGGCGGGGCTTAACCAAGACATACATATCACCCAGCTACCCCCCTAGCCACACCTT
>WNWU01010522.1:0-13506 GCA_012654045.1 Ptyas mucosa | reverse complement strand
ATTTTCTCCCCCCTCCCCAACCACCCCCCCGACTTCCCAGAGCGAGTACAAAATAAAATACAGCTTAAATTCTCTAAATTAAACTCCATTTCACACTTATTATAATCATGATCATTAAACAAATAGATAAAAGGAAAGGAAGTCTACTTTCTCCTTATTCCATCTAATTCAACAAAATTAATATCCATTTATAATTACAGCAATTAATAAAACAATTAAGTATTGCCTAATCAAACCTATCATTACTCAATTTAGCTAATTGTTACTTAACAAATTATTAGGTCTATACAATTTAACAAAATATTTTATAACTTCTTTCATTTAAAGCAAAACAACAACAACAACAACAAAAGGAAACCCTCATTCAAAAAACCCCAGATTTAAAAAAAAATACTATATAAACTCTTCCGTCCTCCACTTTTAAACCATCAAGGTCCAATTATAATTAAAACACTTAATAAGAAATAATAATAATAATAATAATTTTTAAATTAATAATCAAACCTCTTATTAATTTATCAATACATATTAACAAATCAACTAAGAACATCATTTAAGAACTTTATCAATCATTTAAATTCTTCATACTAGATTGAACCAATTGCTAATCTTCTTGTCTTCACATCTTCCAACAGCATATAAGATATCTTCATTTGCGTCTACCCACCTAAATAAAGATTGCTTCTTTATATAAAAAAAAAGCCCCCCGAGTGACTTTGTAATTATATTTGAAATGGTATCCATCAAATCCAGTCAAAAATTAGATTAATAAATTCATCAGACGTATTAGGGAAACCACCAGATCAACTGCAATTGCCCTAGGTCCATAGTCCTTTTGCCTTATATTCATTACCATCAAGCAGGAGACTTCAATTTGCTATATTCAATAAAACTTCTGCGATTGCAATTAAGTCCAAATTTGTTACAGTCCGTAATAAAATAATCCAAATCATTCAAGTCAGGGCATATTTCACAGCCCAACACACCAGCATTGCTGTGATCTGTTTATTCTTCTCAAATATTCCAATACAGCTGTAGGTTGCCTCCTCATCGTCGCTCATCGCTTAGTTAACTGGCATTAAACTGCTATCTGTTTTTTTTCTTTTTCCAAAAAATTCAAAATCTTTAAACAGTTAAACAATACTTTTTAAGGACCATCATCTCATCAAGCAGGGTTATTTTCCATTTCTCCAGTCTTTCTTCTTTTCCTTTTTATGAACTTTCTTCTTAACTTTGATCCTTCTGCCTTTTTTAACTCCAGTAAAATTTTGCGGTTTTTGGGATTGCATATTATAAAATTTTTGCAGAAATGTAGCTTCTTCTGGAAACAACTCTTTAAATGCAGATTGAGTTTTATAAAAAAAAATTCATGGAACCAAAATTTCATCAGCTTCCAAAATTTCTTGCTCCTTATTCTGCACAGCATTCATCTTTCTCTCCTCAGTAAAAACTGCTATGATCTGTTGTTGTTTTTTTACATCTCCCAACTCTTCATTCAATCCCCCACTGCTAGATTGCAACTCAGTATTTCCATGTATTTCATTGTTTCCAGCTTGAGAAGCTTGAAATATAGTATCAATTCTTTTCAATAAAGCAGAGGTAATTGAACTCAAAGCTTCCTCAAAATCAGACCATTGAGGGTTAATTAACCCTCCTTTGCTTTCTTTGCTTTCAAAAAGACCAGCCATCTTGCCCCCCTTCTTCCTTCCCTTCCAGTAGGACAGAAAAAAAAGGAGTTTGAAGAAGAAGAAAAAAGGACCCTTTACAATTTGTAATTTGTACTGCTGCTTCAATTATTATTATTAAATCCTTTCTTGTTTCACCCACTTTTCAAAAAGGAGTTTTACGTTTCAAACAGGGGCTCGTCAATAATTACTTTTAGCTTTCACTTCTTCACGCCCCGTTAAAACTCAAACGCCATCTTGCTTTCACTTTCAGCTTAGGAAGAATCTTTTAAAGAAATTAAATCTTTGGAGTTAAAAGAAAAAAAAATACTTGCTGTTTCATTCATACTGCTTGTGCTCCGCCAGCTTGATTCAAAGAATATCTGTTTAAAGTTGGTTGCTGGGATGGTAACGACATCTAGCTCTGCAAAGCAGAGGCGTCCAGGGTCCGGAGTACTGACAGGCTTAACGGGGAGCTCTCATCTTCGAGCGCCAGATTATGGGTAAAATCTGGCACTCTCAGGGAGCTCTACCCCACCCATCTACTCACTTTCCCCCCTCATACCAGGGGGAAAGTTTTCAAACCGCAAGACAGCCGATAGTCGCTGTTCTTGCAGTTCTACGAAGCCCTGGCTGGCACTTCAAAAAGAAGTGTCTAGCGATGTCGCAGTCCCACCGGAAGTCCTTTTATATTTTTATTTAATCTAATTCTCCTAAGCAAATTTTCTAGAGTTAAAATAAAAAGCAGGGGTGAGAGTGGGCACCCTTGTCGTACTCCTCTACCTATTTCAAAGAAATCTGTTAATTCCCCATTCACTAATATTCTTGCCTTATGATTTGTATATATTGTTGTTATTATATTTTCAAATTTTTCGCCAAATTTCATATTTTTTATCTGTTTATCATAAAACTCCAATTGACCCAATCAAATGCTTTTTATGCATCCAGAAAGATTAGCGCTGCCTGTTTCTCTGGATGCACTTCATAGTATTCTATTATATTAATCACCATCCTTAAATTATTTTTAATTTGTCTTGTCGACAAGAATCCATTCTGGTCCGGATGTATTCTATTATTTAGTATTATTTTTAATCTGTTCGCCATTAGGTTCATAAAGATCTTATAATCGGTATTTAGTAGAGAAATTGGCCTATAATTGCTAATTTGTGTTGTGTCCCTTCTTTCAGAATTAATGAAATATGCGCTTCCTTCCAAGATTCTGGTATCTTTGTTTCTTTTAGTGCCTCATTGTGAACTTCTAATAATATCCAATTTAGTGATGTTCCTAATCCTTTATATAGTTCTATTGGTAACCCATCTGTTCCCGGAGTTTTATTGTTTTTTTGTTTCTTAATTGTTTCTTGCAGTTCCTCCATCGTAATCTCTCTATTTAACATCTTTTTTTCCTCTTCTGTTATCACAGGCATTTCCTCCTTTTTTAAATATTGGTCTATTTCTTCTATTTCTACCTTATCTTTCTTATATAAATTTTGGAAGAATTGAATTGCTATCTCTTTTTTTTCCCCTGGGCTCTGTTGTAATTTGCCTTCTTTATCCTGTAGTTCATGGATTGTTCGTTTTCCCCTTTCCTTCCTTAGTTTATAAGCCATCCACCTCCCCGGTTTATTTGCCTGCTCAAATTGATTTTGTCGTATAAATTTCAATGCATTGATATATTTTTCTTGTTATTTTTTTGTTTTTTGCGGGCTTCCACTAATTCAAACATCGTTATGGGTCGATTCAATCTTTCTCTGTGCTCTTCTTCAATTGGAATAATTTTGGATTTCTGCAAATAGGCTTCGATTTGTACCTCCGAGACATTCTCCTTTCGGTAAAGTTTTTTATAAAATTCTATCACTATATTTTTCTTCTCTAGATGTGTGTAATGGGGAATTCCAGAATCATCTTGAAGTTGATGAATAATCCTTTTTTCTGTCTGTTTTTTTAATTTATACGCTAGCCAGCGTCCCGTCTTATTTGCGTGTTCAAAGTTAATCTGTTTCGCCATTCTTATTTTGTGGGCTATTTCCGTTTTTGTAGTTAAATTTAATTTATGTTTGGCCAGATTGAGTTTTTGTTGTACTGTCTTGTTATTGGGTTGCTTCTGCAATTTGGTTTCTTCTACTTTTATCTCATCCAGGAGCTCATTTCTAATTTGTTGTTTCTGTTTTTTTCCTTTTGGCTATGTATGCAATTGTTAGACCCCTAATATATGCTTTCGTTGTGTCCCATAAGTTTTGTGTCGTTGTTTGATCGTTGGTATTGATACGCAAAAATGATTTCATTTCTTTTTCTATCATCTGTTGGTAGTCTTTTTCCTTTATTGTAGTTGTATCCATCTTCCATCTTTTCTGTTTCCGCAGACCTTTCCATACTAGTTCGATAGGATTATGGTCGGCCCATATGCTGGGAGTGATTTCTATCTCTTTTGTGTCTGTACTAAGTTGTGGTGTCATCCAGGCCATGTCTAGCCTGGACCACGACTGGTGTGGGCCTGAGAAGTATGTGTATTGTTCCGTGTTGGTATGTGTATCTCTCCATGTGTCGTGTAAGCTCAATTCTTCTACCAGGTCTTTGAATGTTTGTGGTAGGGTTCTTCTCTTGGGCTTATTCTGCCTAGTAGTATGGTAGTCATCATTTAAATTTACTATAGCATTAAAGTCGCCGACAATACATATATTTTCATAGTCTAATTCCTTTAGTTTATTATGTAGTTCTTTGTAAAAGTCAATTTGATTCCCATTTGGGGCATAGATCGCGACTATCAAAATTGTTTTAATTTCCAATTTGAGTTCAATCATCAAGATTCGACCTTCTTTATCATTGTAGATTGGTTTTGTTCTTAATTGATCTCTGGCATATATTACCACTCCCCTCTTTTTGCAATCTCCTAAGGCTGTGTATAGTACTCCGAGTTTTTTATTTTCAAGGAGTTTTCTCTGTTGTCTCCTTATATGAACTTCCTGTAGCACAATTATATCTGACCTTAATTTCTGTAATTTTGTAAATATTTGGTGTCTCTTCGTTGGTGAATTCAGACCGTTTATGTTTATGGAAGTAAGTTTTATCACTTCTTCCATTTCTTTGATTATTTATTTATCCGTTATTTTCAGTTTATTTGTGTTTCTTGTAACTCTTTGTGTAATTTCCGTTGTTTCCTCCCTCTCCAAACCCCTCTTCTTTTGTTCTTTATGTTCCTTGCTTTTCAGTTGTCTCTCTTGATCGCTTACATTTATTTGTTCTTTACTCCCCGTTTTTCCGTCTTGCTTTTCAACTACGAAATGTTGTTCCATAAATTCTTGGGCTTTCTCTATGGAGTCTATGCGAAATTTTTGTCCTTCCCAGGAGATTAGTACGCCTTCCGGTATCAGCCATCTAAATTTTATTTTTGATTTAATTAATTGTTTCGTTAAGAAGTTATAATCTTTCCTTCTCTCTCTGGCCCTTCTTGGTACTTGTTTTAGTGTAAGTACCTCCCTTCCTTTATACTGAACTGTCTCTTCCCTCATTCTTCTGTATATTTCTTCTTTTAGTGTTGTTTTCGTGAATCTTATGTGAACCTCTTTGGGGAGTTTATTTCTTCTGGCATAGTTGGTGTAGGCTCTGTAGATTTCGTCAGTTCCATTTCTGATTTCGTCTTTGTCTATGCCTGTTGTTTTAGCCAGCAGTTCAATCATGGTTTCTCCTAGATCCTCATCTTTTTGTTCTTCAATATTTTGGAATCTTAAGAAAAAGGAGGCCTTCTCCATCTCAAGATATATTAGTGCATCTTCTGTATCCCGGGTCTTTGTGACTTGTTGGTTCTCTACCCTCTCCAACCTCCTAACTGTGGCTTCTGCTTTTTCTTCCACCCTATGTATTCGTTGTTCATTTTCTGTGATATTTTGTTGGATTTTAACTATTTTCTTGTTTATAACTTTAATATCGTCTTTGATCTCTCCTACATCTAATCGCATCTGTTCTTGGTTTCTTCTCGATTCCTCATGGTTTTGGGCCATCTTCTCTTCCATTCTTTTCTGCCCTTCCTGTATCATTGCCAATGCGGCCTGTATGTTTTGCATCCCAATTATAGTATTTGTCTTCTCCTTATCACTCATTTCTCCTGTTTTTTGATATACTGGTGAAGCCACTAATTGTATTTGTGTTGCAGGTATCCTCTTGGTTGTTTTTATGGTGGTGGATGTACTAGATGTTGCCATGTGTAATCTATGTATTATTTCTGCCCACAATTTCATACAGTTTAATTTGCTTAGTGTATATTAATAGGCTATATATCCAGCTACTATATTAAATATTCTTATTTAGATACTTTCATTAATAAATCAGTAATACAAAAATAACCAGGAGAAAGGTAGTGGGGGTGGGGGGTGGAGAGAGAGAAAACAACGAAATATAAGCAGATTTTAACAATTCATCTTATTACCTTCTTCTTCAATTAATTAGAAAATACAATATTATCCACTAACAATTTATATTAATTCTCAAATCCGTCAATCTATATCAATTATTAATATGACTGTAGAAGAATAATCAATCAATTAAATAAATTCGCCAGGTCCGGATGGAATCCCAGCCGAATTCTATAAGTACTGCCAGCAAATTATCGATCCAATACTTTTACAAGTTTTTAATGAAGCACTATCTGAAGCAGAAATCCCAAAATCCTGGACTGAATCGATCATAACATTAATACACAAAGAAGATACAGATCCGACACAAATTAGTAATTATAGACCGATATCACTACTCAACGCTGACTATAAATTATTAATGGCAATACTGGCGCAGAGAATGAAAACAATAATACATAAATATATACACCCCGATCAGAACGGCTTTATACCCACCAGACAAATTAGAAATAATCTTAGATCAATTATCAGTATACTGGAATACTATGACCAAAGGATAGAAACCGAAACAGCAATAATTTCGCTCGATGCACAGAAAGCGTTTGATAACGTAAACTGGAACTTTTTGATAAAACAATTGGAGAAAATGAACTGTGGACAGAAATTCAACAGATTAATACAAAAAATCTATACTCATCAGACAGCAAAAATAGCGATAAATGGCGACCTGACACAAATTTTCGACATACAGAAAGGGGTAAGACAAGGATGTCCTATGTCACCATTATTATTTATAATAGTCCTGGAGACCCTTTTAAATGAGATAAGGAAAGATGAGAATATTAAAGGATTAAAAATTAAAGGAGAAGAATACAAATTGTTGGCCTTCGCAGACGATGTGATATTTAATCTGGAAAATCCGAGACAATCAGGACCAAAGCTAATATTAAAGATAGAAGAATACGGGGAAGTCGCGGGCCTCAAAATAAATAAACAAAAGACCAAAGTATTGACCAAAAATATGAACCAGATGCAGAAGGCAGAATTAGAGGAAAAAATTGGACTTCAAATAGTAAAGAAGATAAAATATTTAGGTATCTGGCTGACAGCGAAATCCACAACAATTAAAGAAGATAATTACACAAAATTATTAAAACAAATTAAAAGAGATCTGGAAATATGGAACAAAATTCAACTTTCACTGATAGGTAGAATTAACACAATAAAGATGAACATTTTACCGAGAATATTATTTCTATATCAGGTCATACCAGTATATCCAGGGAAGGATTTTTTAAAAAAACTTAACAAAATAGTAGCAACATATATATGGCAAGGGAAAAGACCCAGAATCAAAATTAAAGCACTACAGGATACAAGAGACAAGGGAGGCCTAGCAGTACCAAACTGGGAGTTATATTACAAAGCGTCCGGTATAATTTGGATTAAAGATTGGATAAAATTGGAAAATAAGAGAACATTATACCTAGAAGGATTTGACCTTATAAGAGGATGGCATGCTTTTCTTTGGGACGGACCCGACAAAAAACACATGTATTTTCAAAGACATATTATCAGGGCTTCACTGTATAAAATCTGGCTGGGAATAAGAAAGAGATACTATACATCAATACCGAGATGGTGGTCCCCGATGGAAGCATTAATATTCCCGAATACTTTAGAAATAGGCAAAATGATGAAATATCAAGATTTGTTAAACGATGAGGGTGAACTTCTTCCAAGACAACAACTCCAGGAGACTAACAAAAATATGGATTGGTGGCATTATACTCAAATCCAATCAAGATATAACAAAGACAAACTACAATATGGAATAGCCATTGACTCAAACGATTTGGACAAAATTCTTTTAGGGACGGACCAAAAATTAATAACTAAACTATATAATTTTCTACTGAGAGACGTGCTCCTAGAAGAAACAGTTAAACACAACATGACAATATGGGCCAGAGATATAGGACACAATATTCAACTTACAGATTGGGAGAAACTATGGAAACAAAACATTAGAATGACGAAAGCCACGTCCTATAAAGAAAATCTAATAAAAATGTTCTACAGATGGCACTTACCACCGGCCCGACTAGCCAAAATTTACCCAAACACATCTGCATTGTGCTGGAAATGCAAAAAACAAAAAGGATCGTATTTTCATATGTGGTGGAAATGTAGCAAAGTACAACTTTATTGGCAAGAAATCAAAACCATAATAGAAGAAATAACAAACTTGCAAATACCAAATAAACCAGAGTTCTTCTTATTCGGAATGATGACAACACAATATAATAAAGAAATAAAATACCTCAGTACCCATATTCTCACAGCAGCGCGAATCATATATGCCCAAAATTGGAAGACGGACCTGATCCCGAGCAGAGAAAAAATCATTTCCAAAATAAATGAATGTGCCGAAATGGACAAGCTAACCTTAGAACTCCAGGACAAAGAAGAAAGCGAATTCTACCAAGTATGGCACAAATGGTACCAATGGCTGGAAAGCAAAATAACAATAAACTAAAACACGACAAATAGGGTTACATAAAGTAGAGAGATATAGAACAAAAAGAGTATCATAATATCAATATTTACAATTTTGAGGTGAAACACATGACAATCGACCATGTAATTTGAAAAAAAAAAAAGATATGATCTGTAGATGACTGACAACAAATATGTATATGTATATGTAGTACGAGTGGTGTAGGTGGAGGGAATGGTTGTATTTTTGTTGTTTATGTCCATATGTTATTGTTTTTGTTTTGTTTTGTATGTCTTAATGTTTAATAAAAAAAAAAAAATTAAAAAAAAAAAAGATATATTTTTCTTGTTCAGGTATATTCAGTTTATGTTTGGCTGTCATCCAATTGGCCCTTATTTGTTCATCCCCCGGTCTTTCCTGTAATTTCTCTTCCTAGTTTTTAATCTCTCCATGGATTTTGTTGTATTCCTTTTCCCTTTCCTTTTCCCTTTTGCTATTATAGGCTAACGTTATTCCCCTAATATAGGCTTTCGTGGTATCCCACAGATTTTGTAGGGATGTCTGATTTTTATGATTATCTTTGAAGAACCATTTTAGTTCTTCTTCTATTTTCTCCATGTATGCTTTTTCTTTTGATACCTGTGTGTTCATCATCCATCTACTTTTTCTCTTTCTCCATCCTCTCCATTCTATTATTAATGGGTTGTGATCAGCCCAGTTGTTAATCTCTATCTCTATTGATTCAATCTCCTGTGTTATGATCTTCGTAGCCCATGCCATGTCTATCCTCGACCAAGATTTATGAGGGTTTGAGTAATATGTATATTTTTCCTCCTTGGGATTATGCAATCTCCATATATCTACTAAATCTAGTTCTTCTATAAGAGCTAAAAAAGTTTTCAGTAGCACATTCTTCTTATTTCTTTTATTCTGATTACTTTTGTAATCTTTTTTGGGGTCCATAATGGCATTAAAATCACCTAACAAACATACATTTTCAACATTTTGTTGTATTATTTTTTCGTGTAGATTTTGATAGAATTCTTTTTGTTCACTGTTTGGTGCGTAGACCACAACTAATAACACATGTTTACCTTTAAGATTAACTTCAATCATTACAGTTCTTCCTATTCTATCTACATATTTCAATTTACTTTCTATCTCTTCTTTAACATAAACTGCTATACCTCTTTTCTTTTCATCTGCTAACAATATATATAGTTTCCCTAGCTTTTTACATTGTAGGTATTTTTCTTCTTGTTTTCTTATATGGATTTCTTGAAGGCAAATGATGTCTGCTTTTTGTTTTATTAATTTCTTAAATGTTTGATTTCTTTTAACAGGAGAGTTAAGTCCGTTTATGTTTATTGATATAATTTTCAAGTTCTTGTCCATTTTTGAGAGTTAGTCTTACTTCTTTTTGTCCTTTTACTTCTTGTCTCTTTTTTTTGCTTGGTTTTGTGCTCTTGTCGTTACTCCTTCTTCTTCTTCTTGTATTTCCCCCTCTTCCTCTTTTTCTTTCTCCTTATTATTCTCTTCACGTAGGACTTGGTCTTCTCATCCCAATGCTATTTTAACTCTCCTCCCCGATTCTTCTCCTCTGTCGTCCCTTCCTTCTGTTTCCATCACCTGATCATATAGGTTTTGCGCCTTTTCTATAGTATCCACTTTTATCTTTTTCCCCTTCCATGTGGCTAATATTCCTTCCGGCAATAGCCATCAAAATAATATTTGTTTTCTGTTTAATAGTGTGGTTAGGAATCCATAATCTTTCCTCCACTCTCTAATTCTTTTTGGTATTTGCCTTAATATTATTATCTCTTTTTGTTTATAGTATATTGGTTCTTCTTTGGTTATTTTGAAAACAATGTCTCTAACCTTTTTTCTTACAAAATGTATGTGGACTTCTCTTGGGAGTCTGTGTTGTCTCGCATAATTAGTATTTACTCTGAATACTTCATCAATTTCATTAATGATATCTTCTTTATCTCTTTGTAAAATCTCAGCTATCATTTCGGCCATTACTAATGTCAAGTCCTCATCTCTTTCTTCTCTTACGTTTTGAAAACATAAGTAGAATATTGCTCTCTCCATTTCCAATTGTGCCACCGTACTTTCGAGCTCTTTATTAAGTCCTGTCATTTTTACATCTAGTAATTCCAATTTCTCTTCCATTCGTTCTGTTTTTTTTTTCCATAGCCATAATCCTTTGGTCATTCTTTGTAATTATCTCCTGGATGGAATCTATTTTTCCATCTAATTTTTGGATATCTTCTTTGACAGAGTTTTTAATTTCATCTAGGTCTCTCCTAGTTTCCTCGTGGTTTTTCAACATGCTCTCTTGCATTTTTAGCATGGTTTCTTGTATTGTTGTTAGTGTGGTCTGAATGGTCTGCATACTCATAGTCGGGATCTGTTTTTCAGTTGAGAAGATCCCTTCTATAGTTTTTTGCATCATTGGGGATGCCATTAATCCAATTGGGGTTGAAGTAACCTTCTTCCCTGATTTGACTGTGGTTATTGTGCTGTCATTTCCTTCAATATTTGGTATTGCTTTTCTAAGATTTTATCTATTCTCCCCCAAATCAGCATCCGCTTCTCAGTCCACTTTATATACTGTCTGATGTTGGAGTTCTTAGGTGAGGTTAGATATCTTCAATTTCTGTTATTCTTCTATTATTCTTATAGTAAATGACCTCTTATATTCAAGTACATAATGACAGTCTATAATGCCTTACTAATTAATTTTATATCTCTATTATTCCATTATTATTCTAATTAATTTTCAATTCAGTTGGTTATACTATATAATGCTATAAATACTATATATCTTATAAAAATCCTATAAGAATCCTATAAAAATAAATTTATCCTAAATATTATAATACTTTATCTCTAAAATAGTTAATTATCTAACAAATATATAATAAGTAAAATCTCAATCAAAATATATTAGCAATATAAAAGACAAAATATTACTAAGTTAATATATGTGTTATTCAGTACTGTTTAAGTTAAGTTAATTTTCTAATAAATAAATAAATAAATAATACTTTAATAATTAATACTTGATTAGGAATAAATAAATAAATTACTATGATTAAACAATGAGACTTAATAGTTCACTATATCGTTAGTATCAGTAATTATTATTTTTAAATATATATATTAAGTACAAATGTATATAGGTTTTTCTTTTAAAGGTTAAATACTGTAAAGTTCACTTTTTTTTTTGTTGTACTAGTCACTCTTGCAGTTCTCCAGAGCCCGCCAGTACTGGCCCGCTTTCCTTAAAATTAGGAAGCAAAGTACACACAGTCTTTCGTTCTTACTGTCTATAATGGCAATCTTTACTTCCGGTTTCTTTTTGTCCCAGATTGGTTGTTGTCTAAATTGTTCTTCTCCGTCGGGGCAGCTTTATTCCAACAAAAAGGCATTCAGCGTCCTGCTTCCTATCGTTTCTCCTCCGTGTTATTAACCCTTTCAAGTGTCTCTTCAATAAGTAGAACTGACAGCAGGTTTCGCTGAATCACTTCACTCCCCTCGTTGTTTGCCGCCTGCGTCTTTCCGAGTTTCTCTATCTTCCGCTGCTCCTCTGGATTTTAGAATTAGTCTCCTCTTCGCAGCAATCGTCCATATAATTATTCTGACTTTTGGTTCTCCTGCTCATGTCAATTCTCACCCCGTACTCACTCATTTGCTTCCCACTGTTAAACTTGAGATGTTGAGTCTTTGGTCTGGCTGATCGGCCATCTTCTTTCCATGTCCCGAATAAGGGCTCTTCTCAGCGCGGCGGGAGACCGCACCTCTCCACACCGCCTCCTTCGAAGTATCCCTCCTTCTATCGATCCACCCCAGGATCGATTTCTCCCACTACGGGCACCGAAACACAGAAAAATCGACACGGAATACGGAGCACTCCTTTTCTGTGTCGCCTCGACCCACACCTCAACCAGAAGTCAAACAAGAACTATTTCATATGCATTGTTAGATCTTTTTGTGAACACGCACTCATCAGTTTCGGACTTAATAAAGCCCATTGAATTTAGTTTGTCAGTAAGACATAAGTACCACATTAAACCAGACTGTTTCAGACCATAAAGACTTTTTTGTAGAAACCAGGTATCCCCTTCTTGCTGTCGGAACCCTGGAGGACCTCTCATGTAGATTTCTTCATCTAGGTCAGCATGTAGATAAGCCGTGTCAACATCGAACTGGAAAACTTCTAAACCAAGGATAGTTGCAGTTGCTAAAGCAATTTTTACACTCTCCGTTCTGACTGTCGGTGAGTAGGTATTTGTGTAGTCCTCAGGATAACGTTGAGCGAAACCCTGAGTTACAAGTCTGGCCTTGTACAATGACTCTCCATTTGGCTTCTTTTTGATTCTGTAGACCCATCGAGTGCCAATGATTCTTTTGTTTGTTGGAGGTTTTGCAGGAGTAAACACCTTAAGTTTCTTTAGACTGTCCATTTCAACCTGCATTGCATCATACCACTTCTCTTGCTCTGAATCAGGAAGATATTGGATTTGTGTGAACGTATCAGGTGGAAGTGTAACATTGCAAATCAAAGGCAAGGGTGCTTTTGTCAGTTGCCACGAATATCGTTGTGGAGGGATTCCTTTTGTGGCCCTCTTGGAAAGTCTCGGAACAACAGTCCATTCTTCTTCTGCTTCGTCCTCGTCCTCACATTCATCACTAGCATCAGCATCCACGGCTTGCGAAGATGGAACATCAGGTGGAGAAGAACTAGTGTATGGAACATTTGCCTGTGAATCTTGGTCATCAGGCTGCATGGCATCAACAACATCATCTCTAGGAAAATAAACTCCAGGATCATTGGAATGAATCCTGGACCAGTCAACATCTTCCTCAAAATTAGCAGATTGGGAAATCACAATTACATGTTTAGAGTCAATAAATTTGCTCCATTTTGAGTTATCATCAATACCCATAAATCTCAGTCTCTTTGCTACTGGACCTCCTTTTC
>WNWU01010517.1:110689-120784 GCA_012654045.1 Ptyas mucosa | reverse complement strand
CAGCTCGGTCCGCTGTGCCTTATGGATAAACGCCGGTCCCCTTAGGCACTGTGGCGCCTCCGCGGCCTCAGAAAAGGCCGCCGATCGCCTCCCACCCTCTCTGGAGCCTCGGGCGCGCCAGCATCGGCCTCCCGGCCCCTGGATGTGAGGCAGGGGACCCCTGGCGAGCCGCCCTCAAACGGCAAACGCCCCAAAAATTGGGGCGTTTGGCCCAAAGGGCCTCCAGATGGGGGGGATCAGACACTGGGGCCAGAGCTAGCCCGATCAGTGTCCGTCGCCCGAGGGACCGGAACCGGAAGTCCCAGGGCTTCACGTAGTTTTTGAAGCAAATTGCCCGAGAGGGCCGGATCGGTCCTTGTTTGTGCCCTGGTAGTTACTGGCGCTGCTAGTTGTGTCGAAGGGATGATAGGTTGCACCACCTCCTTCTTTGTGCTGTTGTATTGAGGCAGTCTGGAGAGTGCATCTGCCATGAAATTCTTCCCTCCAGGAAGATATCGCAGGGTGAAATTAAACCGGTTGAAGTGCTGGGCCCAACGAACTTGTTTCGGTGACAGTTTACGCGGTGTCTTCAACGCTTCTAAATTTTTATGGTCAGTCCAAACCTCGAACGGATGCTTGGCCCCTTCTAGAAATTGTCTCCATGTTAACAAAGCCCATCGCACTGCAAAAGCTTCCTTCTCCCATATGGCCCATCTCCTTTCGGTTTCTGACAATTTCCGGGATGTGTAAGCACAGGGTTGCAAATTCCCTTCAGCATTCTTTTGCAGAAGTACTGCCCCCACGGCCACGTCGCTAGCGTCCTCCTGTACTACGAAAGGTTCTTCCATGTTTGGGTGTTTGAGAACTGGTTCAGCAGCAAACAGCCGTTTCAACTTTTCAAATGCCGCTTGACACTCCATAGTCCATTCAAGAGGCCGAGAAGGCTTTGGTTTTAATTCACCCTTTGTCTTTAGAAGATTGGTTATGGGTAGTGCGATTTTGGCGAAAGAGGGGATAAATTGTCTATAAAAGTTAGCAAATCCCAGGAAACTCTGTAGTTGCTTGAGGGTGCGTGGTGCGGCCCATTCCATTACAGCCTTGACTTTACCAGGATCCATCTCTATTCCCTCATGCGATATGCGATACCCAAGGTAGTCAATTTTGCTTTGGTGGAACTTGCACTTAGAAAGTTTGGCATATAGTTCAGCAGCCCTGAGTTTTTTCAGGACAGTTCGCACCAATTTCACATGATCGTTCATGTTCTCAGGGTAGATAAGAATGTCACCCAAGTAGACCAGCACCCCCTTGTATAGGTGCTCATGCAGTACTTCGTTGATCAATTGCATGAACACAGCAGGGGCTCCCTGTAGTCCAAAAGGGAGCACCCTAAATTGGAAACATCCCAAAGGGCAATTGAATGCCGTTTTCCATTCATCCCCCTCTTTGATTCTCACTCGATAGTATGCCTCTCGTAAGTCCAGTTTGGTGAAAATTTTTCCCTTCCCTAAATGGGCTAACATGTCTTTCATGAGTGGCAAGGGGTACACGTTTTCCACGCAAATCGCGTTGAGGTTTCGATAGTCGACTACGAGACGAAAGGAGCCATCTTTCTTTTCCCGGAACAATACTGGTGCCGCCACCCTGGGTCGGGCTGGTTGAATAAAACCCCGCTCTAAATTCTTATCAATGAAGTTCCGCAGTTCCCCCAGTTCTTGGGGGGTCATGGGGTATATTTTGGGTTTAGGGAGCTTCACCCCGGGCAGAATTTCAATGGTACAGTCCGTAGTTCTATGAGGGGGTAGTGCATCTGAAGCCTTCTCGCTAAAAACTTCACGAAGATCCCAGTACTCTTTTGGAATCTTTTCCTCCCCCTCAATGTGACCTATGGCCACTTCTGCCTTTTCGGGTTTTGTCCCATCCTCTAGGGGTTTTTCTTCCTTTCCTAGTCCGGGATTTTTGGTGCGAATGCGCAAAACCCCCGTCTTCCAATTAACCCGTGGGTTCCATCTACGGAGCCAGGGTAGTCCAAGTATGAGGGCCCATTCCATGCCAGGGGCCACAATGAACCTGAGGGTCTCTATGTGATTCCCCAACTGCATCTCAATCGTTTCGGTCACAAATGTAGCTGGGGCCCCTCCCGCTATCGATCCGTCTAGTTGACAGAATGCAATGGGTCTTTTTAACATTTTAAGCCTTAGACCCAATTTCTCCACCACTTTTGGGCTGATTATGCACCTGGTGCACCCAGAGTCTAATAAGGCTAATATCTGCGCCTGTGTCCCCGTGGACGGCACCCTTAGTTCTATGGGGATGAGCATGGGGTCCTCGGTATGACTCACCAGATCGCCGGGGTTGCAGTCGGAGTCCATTCCGCTGTCCTCTGCGGTGGTCAGAGTTCCCAGCTCACCCTGGTTATGGGGAGCGAACTCAACGACTTCTCCTTCCAGAGCGGTTGCACGAGCTTTTATGGGTGCTTTGTCAGCCTTCTTAGGACCCGGGGCGGTAGATTTTGGTATTGGTTTGGAGAACCACTCGGCAGCTCGATGGCCTTCTTTTCCACATTTGAAACATGTGAAGGGCTTCAATTTGGGTTTGAATTCTGCCCTCCCCGCGGCCGTCTTTGGCACTCCTTTGCGATAGGCATAGGATGACGGATCTTTCGCACCGCTTCCTCGGAGTCGGCTTCAGGCCAGCTCAATTTCCACATCCTCAGCCGCTATATACCAACACTGCAAGTCTTTGGGGACCCCCCAGGCTCTGCAGTCTTTGTATATTTCTTCATTTAGCCCATCTTTGAAACTCTCTAATAGGGCCGTTTCTGACCATCCTGTCATGTAGGGTGCTAACTCACGAAACTCTTGGGTGTACTCTGCCACTGATCTCCGGCCCTGCTGGATACCCTTCATTCTGAGTCTCGCCTTCCGCTCAGCTAGGTGGTCTTCAAACCGTCTCCTAAGGGCCGCCATAAACTGATTGTAATTTCTCAGCAGGGGGGAGTTGTTATTGTGGAGGACCACCATCCAGTCAGCTGCTACTCCCTCTAGAGCGGTTGTGATGCATCTCACTCGGGCTGCATCTGATAAATAATCTTCCCCCCAATCTTGCATGTGGTTCCAGACTTGGGTCAGGAAAAGCCCCAGGGTCTTCGGATTTCCATCATATTTTCTGGTCAGGGGGGGAATTTTTGGTTTTTTCCGTTGGCAGGGGGGAACTGGCAAGGCTGGGGGCCCCTGGGCTGCTGCATCTCTCACTTGATCCCCAGAGGTTTGAATTGTTTCTCCTCCAGTTTCCTCTTCTCCACCCCCACATGCTGTTTCTCCTGGCTCTTCCCTGAGGTAATCTCCTCCCTTCCCCACAGGGAACCCATAACACTCACGGCTTTTCCGGCTTTCTTCAACATCACGAATGAGTTGTAATGCCTGTGCCAGCATGAGGCTTTCCTTTTGCTCTTGCATCCATACTGCTTCCCCCTTGCGGGGTCTGGAGCTGGTCACTCCCCAGGGTGTCCTCCCCTGTTCCGGCAACCTTCCCACTCCTACCGACCATCTGGCATCCTCAGATTCCTCTCTCAGCCGCATTTCTTCCATCCTTTCGGTTGCCTCTCTTTCTGCTTGAAGTGAGGTCATTGCAGAGCCATACGCTCCCATCTGTTCTTCCTCAACCTCCTGATCAGACATAATTTTGGTTTCAGCCCCCTCGGTGTTTATCCGGGATGGCTGGAAAGTTGAGTTTCAGCTTAATGTCAGGTATGCTTCCTTCAAAATCCAGGAAAGAAAGAACCAGACTCCATTGCTATGAAGAACTGTACTTTTACTGGTAAAGAACTGAACGCAACCAAAGCAAAGCTGAAACTAAAGACTATACGCGTGAAACCTGTATATACAAATCATCCCCTCCCACTGTCCATCGTAAATCACCCAATCCACAGGTCTTCTAGGGGTCAGGTGGAAGCACGTCTGGCCGTGTCATCAATCAGGAATGTCACGACGGTTGACCCGATAACAGCAGTTTCGTTTTCCCCTTCTAAGTAGACTTTCATCTAAGTAAGGTTTCACTTTTCCCCCCATAGCCCACACACACACACCCTCCCCCTTTCTATGGCAGCCAAGCAGTAAGGCGGAGGCTGACAGATTGTCTTCTGCCCACAGGGTAGGAACATTAAATTCTTCCCATGTACTTTCCGGAACTGAGTCTTGCATTAACATTAATCGCCAAGTTTCCTCCACTGGAGGTGACACTGTCAAGTACTGTCCATTATCATGGAAGGAAACGGTGGCTCTCATTTTAAAAAGTAGATCTCTTCCTAACAGTGGAACTGGGCATTCAGGCATATACAAGAATTGATGTTCTACTAGGCCGTTTACAACCCTGCATTTAACCGGTTTCAGGAGGCTGTGTGTGGCTGGTGTGCCTGACACTCCTTGAACTCTGACTTTCTCTTTTGATAAGGGGGCCACTTGTTTATTAATTACTGACTGACTGGCTCCGGTATCGATCATCATGCGGACTTGACGTCCTCCCACCCATAAATCCATCATGGGCTCCGGGGGTGGGTCCGTGGGGCCCTGGCCTCTTCAGTCATCCCATTCCATCTCGGCTAGGCTGATTACTTCCTCATTCTGATATGGCTGGCTGATTTGTCGTCTGTCAGTACCTCTTCCTCTAAAAACTCCTCTCGGGGTCCCTCTAAAACTTCTTCCTCTAAACATAGGTCGCTGTTCTGTCCCCGTCCTCCACACGCACAAACCCACACAGTCAATCGAGGGTTAAATAATTTACTGAATCCAAAATCCCACCCACACAGTGTCAGTCTTGTTGAAGCATCAAAAGCAGCACTTTTTGGAATAATTTTGTCCGTCACAGAATCTAAACGGCCACACCCCTCCTTTATATAGCCTGTGGGGTGTGGTCCAGTGACTCAGCTTAATCCCTGGCACGCCTCCTCTTCTGCTGTGATCGTTTCGCAAGCCGACGCTGACGTGGGTCCAGCCACAACTTGTCTCCCTCATCACTCTCCGACCGATCGGAGACACCTGGCTCCTGGCCAATCTCCTCTCCTTCGGCCGACACCTGAGGAATTGTCAGAGAGGAGGGGCTGGGGGAGGGAGGCCTGGCCGGCTCCTCTCATTCATGTTCGGAGCCTTCTTCCTCCGATACGATGGGCTCGGGGGTCGGAGCCACAACAGTCACCCACACCCGTAGGATACTCCTCTTGATTCCGTACTTCTATGGGGGCATTCTCCCTGCCAATGTCCTTCTTTCTTACAGATGGCACATTGGTTGGCTCCTAAGGTAACTCCTCCCAGAGCCAAAGCTAACATTTCCATCCTCTTTCTCTCTTTAATCACTTGCCTTTTTTTCCTCTTCTTTATCTCTATTCAGGTAGACTTTTCTGGCAACTTCTAGCAGTTCACTGGTATTCTTTCCTAAAGCTCTGTCCAATTTCTGTAATTTTTTTCTGATATCCATGGCACTTTGACTGATAAATCGTTCATTCAAAAGATATCTATTTGCTGGATCTTCTATATTTATCCCAGTATGGATTTTATAGGATTCTACTAATCTAGTCAAAAAGGTCTCAGGACTCTCATTTTTTTCTTGGAGTACAGTGGCGGTTTTGGCATAATTAACAGGACCTTTTGCTGCCTCTTGTAAAACGTTTATGCATAAGAGGCGGTAGGCATCCAATAGAGGCAGGTGTTGGGTATTATTGGGATCCCATTTGGGATCAACTTCTGCAGCGGCGTCTGCTTTTTGCGCTGCATTGGCATTGTCTGGATACATACGGGTCAAGACCTTTTCCTTAGCGATTTTGAATTTTTCTCTCTCCTCCCAGGAGAGCAAGGTGTTTAATAATTGCTGAATGTCTCCCCATGTAGGTTTATGTCTTTGCATTATAGTACTAAATAGTTCTATTATTTCGGTAGGCTTCTTGCTAAATGGGCCATATTGCTGTTTCCAATTAAGCAGATCTGTAGTCGTGAAAGGCTGATATTGGAACAGGGGACGAATGGTGGGCTGTCCCTGAGCATCAGTTGCATGACTCAAAATTTCCCTCAAGGGGGCCAGAGTCTCTGCCTTCTTCAAACTCATCTGGCTCCGAGTTCGAGAACTAATGGGTTTAGATTCTTCTTCTGTTTCTTCTTCTCCATCACTCTTAACTTCCCGTTTGGCTTGTAGTTGGCGTTTCTGGGGTAAGATGGTCTTTGGCACCATATCCACTGGCAAGGGTGGATAGGGGTTTCGTCTTGGGGCTGGCAAGGGTGGATAGGGGTTTTGTCTTGGGGGTACAGGATGTGGTGCATATGGGGGAGGGCGACTAGCTTCTTCCTCTTCCTCCTGACTGAAAACTTTATTTTTAAATATCTTTCTGTTTTTATTTTTCTCTTTCATCAAACACACTTTCACACATTCCAGCTGACATTTCTTAAGCCAAGAGGGAGCTGCCTGCTGAGTTATCTGCCACTGATCTATATATGGGAATTGATCCCAATGGCCATCCCTCGTAACGACCCGATGTACCTTGGAGATCACTATTGGATCCAAAGATTTGCCTTCTGGCCATTTTATGCCAAAGGTGGGCCATACATTTATACACAACATCTTCAAGGTATCTGGGTTACACGGGGGGCCATCATAGTTTTCCCTAAAGGCACTCTTAAAATTGGCTAACATGCATTGTAACAGGGTCCTCGGGACACTGTTACTTCCACCCATTCTAACAGCACTACCATTGACCCGATGCGCCGGAAACTCAACGGTCACAATGCGGGAACTGCAATGGTTTAACCACCCACACCAAAAATTTGAAATCCTTACTGGAGATTTTAGGATGCCGCCTTATCTCCTAGGAGGTTGATCAAACCCCTTTCTTTCCACCTTAAAGTTGGTGGACTACCCCGTTTACATATACTTGCCTGTAGGCATTTTCTTCCTTCCTGGCCACTTGTGGAGATTTATGTATCTGGTCTGACCTGAGGATCCTTGACAAGTCTACTCCTGGCAGCGGGTGCACGGCGTCCTCTCACCGAAAGATTCCATAGACTTCAAAGGAGTCTTTGTGGCCGGCCTGTGAACTTTCCTTGGGAAGGCGTCGGTCCCCGCTGGGGCAGCTGTCAGGAAGAACAAGGGTCTTTGTCCTTCAGTCCCTTCGTGGAAATCGCCAGAAAATGTTATAGAAATGAAAGACTGAAAAACCTTCCTGGGTCAGACAGATACATTTATTTGCGCAAAGGTTCAGTGCAATTTTGGTTCCAGCAAATCTGAACAAAGAATGATTCTGATTTCTCTGTTTTTATACATTTCTAAGACACAGGATTCAATGAGCTCATTCATTCTCCATATATGGTTACATAGTTCCGTTACATTATAATCATGTTATACTTCCATTATACTTTACTAATTATAAAACCATTACATACAATATACTTTACTAATTATAAAACCATACATTATACTTTACTAATTATAAAACCATACATGTTAGTTAATAACTTTACTAACCCATCACTTCATAGTTTACAACTTTCCTTTAAAAGTTGTAATGGTCAAATGCAGAAGTTTATGGCTCTATCTTAAGTATAAGTAACTTTGTTTCATATGCATTTCCCTTCCATATGGCTGTATTTCTGTAGTTTTGGTTCTGTGTAGAATCAGTGTGTTTGACACAGGGTCATAGGTCAGGTAACTATGAAGAACTCTATAATGTAATTGCTTAGCTTCTTCTCATTATCAGAGTCGGTCATCTACCAGAATACTACTCTTAGCTTTCCTGATGGGTGACAGCTAAGCCTCATTAGAAGATATATTACTACCAATGGGGTTCAGCTGCCTTTAATATACTTTTCAACCAGCACGTTTCTCTTTTATAATAATGTGAATAGAGAGGGTCTTTTAGAGTTCATGTATCTGACTTTATGTATTTGACTTTGTATGATTTCTACTTTTATTCACATTATTTCTTATTTATTATAATTCCTGCTTTATTCACATCACCACAATACTGTTGGTAAGGTTTAGATCTGCGGCCTGAAATTTATACCACATTATTTTCACTTTGTTGTGGGAAATCACCATTCATGTTTTCTTTCCCACCCACCTCCCAGCTTCTGGTCTCTAGTTTTCTGTTCTTTCTTTCTTCCATTCAATCATGTCCAATTCTTAGAAACTGCTTAGACAAGTCAAGGTTTCTTGGCAAGGCTTTTCAGAAGTGGTTGCCATTGCCTCGTTCCTATGGTTGAGAGAAAGGGAATGGCTCAAAGAATATCCAACTAGTTTTTCATGCCTAAGGTGGAACTAGAACTCTCAGTCTCCCAGTTTCTAGCTTGATGCCAGTTTCTAGCTTGATGCCTTAACCACTATCTGACAACTCTAAGCTGCTGAGCAAGACCCAGGAACTTAGGAGGAATGTCCTAGCCTTATTTACAGTGAGTAAAGGTAGAGTCTCTTTAGAGTGCTTTAAAACACTTCCTCCCAGATATGAAATAAGGTGATAATCAACCTGCTTGAGGATATATCTTGATTGTTTATCACTATGTTCTCTTCCCTTCCTCTCCCAGCCTGTCCACAATCTCTCACAATAAGATTATTAAATCAAAATAATAATAATAATAATAATAATAATAATAATAATAATAATAATAATGCAGGAAGTGCTCAGAGACCACAAACTACCGTATATACTCAAATATAAGCAGAGTTTTTCAGCACGTTTTTCAGGCTGAAAAAAGCCCCCTCGGCTTATATTCGAGTCACGAAAAAATGCCTTTTTCCCTGCAACCGTTTTGGCTCCCGGGGTTGCAGAGAGGCTTGCTAAAGCCAAAATGGGGTGTGTGGAGGGGTGCGGCGCCCCTCCCCCGTGCCCCTTTTTTGCTTTAGGGGTTGCAGGGAGGCAGGGGTGAAATGCTCCCACTTTGGACCGGCTCGGGTGAGTAGGTAGCGAAGATTGAGGCGAGCTCGCCATACTGGTAGCAATTGGTGGCTGGCTATGCCCCCGAACCGGGCCACGTGGAAGGCAGGCAAGCTTCGCAGGGCTGCAGGAAAGGGAGCTTCCCAGCGTGCCCTCCTCCTCTCCCAGGTGACAGCCAGGGCTTCGCCGCCTTCTCTTTTCCTCAGAGGGGCAGCGTCTGCCTCCAAGTTCTTGCGGAGGGAGGGACATACATAAACACACACGCCCCTGTTTCCCCCCCCCCCACTACTTTTGCTGTCGGCTTAAAGTCAATCTTGAAGAGCTGGAAGACATTTCCTTACATCTCCACCAAACTCATTGTTGGGAGCGTCAGTGATCTAAGGAAACGTCTTCTTACACCTTCTCCTCTCCATTCCCATTCCCCCTACCCCGTTTTTCCATTTCTGTGCCTGGATTCTGCTAATTACACCCTCTCCTCCCCATTCTCATTCCTCCACCCCACCCCCACCCCCGTTTTTCCATTTTTGTGCCTGGATTCTCCTTCCCATTCCTCCCCCCTCATTATTCCATTTCTGTGCTGGATTCTGCTTCTGCAAGAGAAGGCTCCGATGTTTGCTTGGGTGGTGGAGGGAAACTCAAAGCATTGGGGGCTTCAGAAGGGCAGAATGAGCTTCAAAATGTGCGGCTCCTGGCTCTAACAGTGAGTGACGTCAAGTTGGCTGGGGAATAGGGGCACTGGAGTTGGGCGGGTGAATCTACAGAGGGCGTCATTCTTGACTGGTCACAAGTGCGAGGACCAGTCAAAAATTACTTTTCCAGCCCTCTGAGTAGTCCATATGCACAAAAGGACTACCCAGAGGGCTGAAAAAAGTGATTTCTGACAGGTCCTCGCAGTTTTGACCGGTCTTCACACTTATGACTGGTCATCATTTCTGCCCATTGTAGCATTCTTAACAACCGTGTCACTCATTTCACAACTGCTTCTCTTTACCATGGTGACAAGATAGGGCAAAATCGTAAAATGTGAGGACAGTCGTAAGTTCGAGGATTGGTCACAAGTGCGAGGACCAGTCAAAAATTACTTTTTCAGCCCTCTGAGTAGTCCATATGCACAAAAGGACTACCCAGAGGGCTGAAAAAAGTGATTTCTGACAGGTCCTCACACTTTTGACCAGTCTTTTTTTATTTTGAAATTTACCAGTAGCCGC
>WNWU01010517.1:99837-110589 GCA_012654045.1 Ptyas mucosa | reverse complement strand
GTCTAGCCCCGTGATGGCGAACCTATGGCACGCGTGCCACAGGTGGCACGCGGAGCCATATTAGTGGGCACGCCAGCTCAGCTCTGGGGCGCATGCACCCACTGGCCAGCTGATTTTCGGGCCTTCTGGGCCCACCAGAAGTAGGGAAACAGGCTGTTTCCTGCCTCTGGAGGGACTGGGGTGGGTGGGGAAGGCCCGTTTTTCTTTCATACCTGGCTCCAGATCCTGTCTATTTATCTGGGAAAAGCAAAAACAGCCTTTCCCACTCCCTTGGAGGCCCTACGGAGGCTGAAAGGGCCCATTTCCTGACTTCCGGTGGGACAGGAAGTGACGTTTTTTGCTGTCCCCGGCCTCCAAAGACTCCTAGAGAGGCTCCTAGAGATTCCTAGAGAGGCTCCTAGAGACTCCTAGAGAGGTTCTGGAGGCTGGGGACAGCAAAAAATGTCACTTCCTGTCCCACTTTCAGCCTCCGTAGGGCCTCCAAGGGAGTGGGAAAGGCTGTTTTCACCCTTCCCAGATAAATAGACAGGATCTGGAGCCAGGTAAGAAAGAAAAACGGGCCTACCAGGCCATCATGTGCCAGGAGGGGGGGAGGGGGGTTGCGTGCACATGCGTGTGGGCACGTGCACGCACGATCCTCCCCCGCCCCCCCCTCTCCTGGCACGCGATGGCAAAAAGGTTAGCCATCACTGGTCTAGCCACTGACCTTTTGATACTGAAGGCTTTTCAAGCTGAAGTCTTACATCTTTATGCATGGCTCAGTTGCAAGCCAATGATTGGGTATTCAGCTCATGAACTTAGACGCTGCTGCCCTTTATCCATAAGCTCAGTCTTTTTATTCTTGCATGATAACTTTTATCAGCTATCAATCAAACCACATCCTTTGCTCCTGGCAGTACAGTGGGGTGTAGCTCAATTTCTCTTTCCTAGATTCACACAGTAAATACTCCCAACATTGGATCCAAACCTGTTATCATCTCCTCCTTTCTCTTTCACAGATACTTCCATTATAGCTAAATTACAGTTTTATTTTCTATACTGTATCAGGTTTCCAAAACAACTGCTTGTTGTCACAGTATTCAACTCTACAAACATTAAGATTCATGGGCGGACTCCCATTTGTTGTTGTTTACTATCTACCCTAATAAGCCTGTTACACAGGTTGTCTTAATACATAGCTTTGCATATACAGTAGCTTTCATATTCATATTCTTCTAAAACATTCTGTTTTTAATTGCAACATCCCAAATATATACTCTACTTGCATCTTTCCTTTTAAAAACGTTTTAAGCAGATGTTTGTTGTAAGCACACTCATTCACAAGCTAATCACACGATTCCACTTCTAATGAAAAGTGGAATAATTTTTGTAGATTCCTATTAGCAAACGAAGCTGCCTGTACACGGGTGTCAAACTCGCTGTGTCATATTGCCGTCATGTGACATTTCACGACATTGTGGAGCTGGGGTGGGTGTGGCCTGTGAATGATGCATCCGGCCTGCGGGCAACCAGTTTGACACCCTTGCATGAGAATCCAAGTCTATTATCCGAATACTTTTTATGAAATGTGTGTGTATTCTCTGTCATAAGTGTTGTGGTCCACCAACAGCCTGCGGAGCTGGCAGTGGAGTCAAACAGTGAGGAGGCTGGGGAGGACCATGGGCCAGTCCTGTAGTCTGGGGAAGGCCCGGATGAAGGTTCTGAGTTGGAGGCAGAGATGGGGCCAGGGCCATCTGGGAGTGATGCACGGACTCCGGAGCCTCCAGAGTCGGACAGCAGAGAGGCAGAGGAACAGGAGGGGCCTGTTCCTAGTGCATGCATGCGCAGAGCTGCCAGAAGGCAAGAGCAGCTAAAGCAAAAAGGACGACTCAGGAGTAAGGCCAGGAGATGATTGGCCCTTCCCATAAGGCTTAAAAGAGCAGCAAAGGCACTTGGACTCTTTGTAGGCAAGCAACGTTGCTAAATCTGTTTCCAGTTGGCATCTCTTTTTTCTGAACTTTGTGGGACTTTGCCAAGAAAGGCCTTTGGCAGGGTGCCAAAGAAAATAAAGGTTTGTGATAAGCCTGAAGGACTTTTCCTGAAGGACTTGATTTGCAATTAATTTGGACTAAGCTGGGAATGAAGTAATTCTCAGCTGTTATAATAAAACAGGTTTGTTTGGGACTAATTGTGTCTTGTAATGACTAAGTGAGCCTGGGTCACAATAAGATGATCCCGTTAAGCAGATGATGGAGCTGGGCATCCTCTGCAAGTAATTACACTGAGATTTTCAGGTACATTTCTTCTGGGTCCCTCACTCATTGCCTATGATCAATTGCTTCAGTGGCTTGGTTATTTTTTCTTCTTCTTTTTGTATCAGACAGGAACAGAACCTGGACAAGTCTCAGACTAGAAAAACTATGACCAATGGGTATGCAGCATCTGTGATGCCTCAACAAATGACTGATATAAAAGAAGATGCATCATGCCCCATCTGAGACAGATTGGGATTAATGGAAGATGGATTCTACGCTTAGATATATTAAGTAGAATATATTATATTAAAGTATCATCAGTTATCCCCAGAAATGATAAAATCACTCAGATTCGGGAAGACTTGGCCGCTGACTGGGTTAGTTCAGACGAGATGACTGAGGCAGGTCTTGAGACTGTTATCTGGGAGGAGTTTGATCCTGTGGCTCCCGAGGACGTGGACAGGATCTTGGGATGGCTGAACGCGACCACATGTTTATTGGACCCGTGTCCCTCCTGGCTGGTGCTGGATTCCCGGGAAGTTACACGAGGCTGGCTCCAGAGGATTATTAACGCTTCTTTGAGTGAGGGTGTCCTACCGGCCGCCTTGAAAGAGGCGGTGGTGAGGCCCCTCCTCAAGAAGCCCTCTCTGGATCTGGCTGTTTTGGCTAACTATCGTCCAGTCTCCAACCTTCGTTTCATTGCGAAGGTTGTTGAGAGTGTGGTGGCGTGGCAGCTTCCCCAGTACCTGGATGAAGCTGTCTATTTGGATCCGCTCCAGTCCAGTTTCAGGCCTGGGTACAGCACGGAAACGGGATTGGTTGCGTTGGTGGATGATCTCTGGAGGGCTCGGGGTAGGGGTTGTTCCTCTATCCTGGTCCTGTTAGATCTCTCAACGGCTTTTGATACCATTGACCATGGTATCATGTTGCGCCGGTTGGAGGGACTAGGGGTGGGGGGCACCGTTTTGCGGTGGTTCTCCTCCTATCTCTCCGACTGGTCGCAATCTGTGTTGACAGGGGGGCAGCGGTCGACCCCGAGGCGCCTTGTTTGTGAGGTGCCACAAGGGTCGGTCCTCTCGCCCCTCCTGTTCAACATTTATGTGAAGCCGCTGGGTGAGATCATCTGTGGTTTTGGGGTGGAGTTCCATCAGTACGCTGATGACACCCAGCTGTACATCTCCACCCCAGACCATCTGAACAATGCCTTGGAAGTGATGTCCCAGTGCCTGGAGGCCGTGTGGGTCTGGATGGGGAGAAACAGGCTTCGACTCAACCCGTCCAAGACCGAGTGGCTGTGGCTGCCGGCGTCCCGGTATAACCAGCTGGTGCCATCGCTGGTTATTGGAGGCGAATCACTGGCCCCCACGGAAAGGGCTCGCAACTTGGGCGTCCTCCTGGACTCACGGCTGTCTTTAGAAGATCATATGACAGCCATGGCCAGGGAGGCTTTCTATCAGGTTTGCCTGATACGCCAGTTGCGCCCCTTTCTAGATCGGGACTCCCTACACACAGTCACTCAAGCACTCGTCACTTCTCGTCTGGACTATTGTAATGCTCTCTACATGGGGCTCCCCTTGGGGTGCACCTGGAGGCTCCAATTGGTGTAGAATGCGGCCACGCAGGGGATTATGGGAGCGACGGGGCACTCCCATGTGACACCTCTTCTGCGTGAGCTGCATTGGCTTCCAGTGGACTTCCGGGTGTGCTTCAAGGTGTTGGTAACCACCTTTAAAGTGCTCTGTGGCTTAGGGCCGGGGTACTTACGGGACCGCCTTCTGCCACCAATTGCCTCCCACCAGCCAGTTCGCTCCCACAGAGAGGGCCTCCTTAGGGTGCTGTCAGCCAGACAATGTTGGCTGGCGACCCCCAGGGGGAGAGCCTTCTCTGTGGTGGCGCCCACCCTCTGAAACGATCTACCCCCAGAGATACAAGTGATCCCAGACCTCCGGACTTTTCGTCGGGTCCTTAAAACTTACTATTTTCAGTTAGCCGGGCTGGCCTGACTCCTTGTTGGTTTTAAAGTTTGATATTGATTTTAAATTGAAATGTTTTAAATTATGGGCCAAATTTTATAAATTATTTTTAAAATTATTTTAACTTTTGTATACAATGTTTTTAGTTGGCTGTTCACCGCCCTGAGTCTGGAAGGAGAAGGGCGGTATAAAAATCAAATAAACATAAACATAAATAAACAAGTACTAATAAACTCGTCGCTCCCGTGTAACACATCTCTTGCGTGAGCTGCACTGGTTCCCAGTGGTCTTCCGGGTGTGTTTCAAGGTGCTAGTTACCATCTTCAAAGCGCTCCATGGCTTAGGACTGGGATACCTACAGGACTGCCTTCTGACACCGGATGCCTCCCACCGTCCGATACGCTCTCACAGAGAGGCAGGGCCGGATTTAGATGAAAAGAGGCCCTAGGCTATTCCACTTATGAGGCCCTTTCACCTCCCATTTTTAAGTTTGTAAATTACATGAGAGATAATAAAAGGCCCCTCTTGATCTTGAGGCCCTAGGCTGAAGCCTAGTTAGCCTAAAGGAAAATCCGGCCCTGCAGAGAGGGCCTCCTCAGGGTGCCGTCGGCCAAACAATGTCGGCTGGCGACCCCCAGGGGGAGAGCCTTCTCTGTGGGGGCTCCTGCCCTATGGAATGAGCTTCCCCTGGATATAAGAAGGATCCCCGATCTCCGTGCCTTCCGTCGTGCGCTGAAGACTCTATTGTTCCAGCAAGCCGGCCTGACCGAATGAATTAATTTAAGTGGGTTTTAATGGTTTTAAAGGGGCTTTAGCTAGGGGTTTTAATATGGCCAAATGCTTTAAATTATTTTAAATGCTTTTAATTTTTGTGCTAGGATTGTTTTATTACGGCTGTACACCGCCCTGAGTCCTTCGGGAGAAGGGCGGTATAGAAATGTAATCAAATCAAATCAAATCAAATCAAAGGAGAATATTTGTAGGGTTCAGGGTTGAAATGAGAGATCCTTGCTGCTCTCTGAATTTGGTTGTTTTCTTGCAGATGTTTCATTACCAAACTAGGTAACATCATGAGTGTTAGAAGGGAGGAAAGTTAGCAGAATAGAGGAGGAGAGAAATGTGGGGTCCTTGCTGCTCTCTGAACTTGGTTGTTTTCTTGCAGGCATTTCATCAGCCAAACTAGGTAAGAAAACAGTAAAGCTCAGAGTGCACCAAGGAACCCTCATCCCATAAATAAGGAATAATAAAGGTAATTGCGCTTCTTTGCAAAACATAACAGATTTTCTTTTTTTTCAATAAGAAATACTTAAGGTCGTTTTGAAGAAAGTATTTGTTGTTTGTTTGGATTTAGACAAGTCAGGCTTCAGAAACTACCCGTATTTTTCGGAGTATAAGACGCACCTTTTTATCCCCAAAAAGAGGGTGAAAATCTGGGTGCATCTTATAGTCCGAATGTAGCCCCGTCCAGCCTCTGAAACAGAGGTTTCAGAGCAGTGGTGGGTTCCTCCCAGTTCGGCCCGGTTCAGCCGAGCCGGTAGTGGTGACGATATGACATCACCGAACCGGTTCTCTTTGTTTGGGAGCTGGGCCCTCCTGCCCCTCCCCAATTATTCTTACCTTTTATTTGGCCCCGCCCCCAATCTATTCGCTGCCTCCCAAGTCCCAGCTGATCAGCTAGAAGGAAAAAAATTGTTTAAACTCTTGCCGCGGGGCTTCAAAGGGCCACCCTACAGCTGATCAGTGTTAAAAGGCAGTGTGGTGGTAGACCAGGGCGCTCGAAAAACAAATGGGTAGATCGGTGCCTCCAAAAACAAATGAGTAGACTGGTGCCTCCAAAAACAAATGAGTAGACCAGTGCCTCTAAAAACAAATGGGTAGACCGGTACAGCTCTGCAAGCAGTTAAAAGCCTGGTAGACCAGTACCTCTGCTAAATCCTAAAGAATTGTCACATAACTATCATGCCACGCCCACAAAATAAGCCATGCCCACAGAACCGGTAGTAAAAAATTTTAGAACCCACCCCTGGGTTAGTGGTGTCTGCATCAGGGAATATTGGTGCTCAAGTTCGGTATGGAAACATAGCTGCTGCCATGTTATGGGATAACTAGGCAACACAGCCAAAGTCCCCATTCCTATCTGCACCTGTAGTATAAAATTCCACAAAGTAATTACTATCACCACCGCAAACCCCATCTTCCTAGTGGACTAGGCCTCCTGTTTAGAGTATGTTTTAGATGTGTAAAAGCTCAAAAGCTTACCATTAGACTTCAAGTCTTTCAGCCGATCATAGGGAACTTACATCCACCGGATATCACAGCATTAATTTACACCATTCAATTGTCTCCTTTCTTAATACAATCAATAACACGATAAATCAATAACACGATAAAAATAGCTATAACTCCCAACCAAATGTATAGTTCTACTGTTCAAACTTCCATTCGTCGGTAAACGGTAAAATAATCCATCCATCGTCTTAGGTTTGTCATCGAAAAGTCAGTTTAAGAGGACTTGCAGCATAAGGTTAATATAAGCAGGTTTGTTGCATCTATTCATACAATCCATCCATAAGGCAAAACCACTGGTCCTTTCACTTCTGGAATAATGTATCCAGCCCTGTTCCATAGTTCTCACCGCCGATTCAATGGTTAGCAACACTTGGAATGGTCCTTCCCACACTGGCTGTAATTTCTTTTCCTTTACAGACTCTATCAGGACCCAGTCACCGCTTTTGTAATCATGCACTTAGAAATCAAGAGGTGGAGTTTAAGGAGTTTGTGTCCGTAGTCCTTAGACCTTAAACGAGAAAAACACTGGGACAGTCCCTGTATATTTTTCCTAAGAAAGACATCTTTAAGCTCTATTGTAGGCAGTCCCATACTCCCAATATAGGATAAACCAAATATCATATCCTATACTGAAACATCTTGTCTTTAGATGGAAAAGAGATAAAGGCATCTTTAGTTGGAAAAGAGATAAAGGCAAACATTTCGTCCAAAGAACCTGGAGCTCCAACATTAACCTTTTCACTGAATGCTTCTATTGCCAATATTTATTGCCAATCAATCCCCAATTGCTCTATTACCCTTATCACCTGGACAATGAAATGTGTACCCCTATCACTATCAATAATATCAACCAATGCATATTTGGGTATTATTTGCTCCAATATGATTTTAACAGTCATCGGAGCATTTGCCTTTGCACAAGGAAAGGCTTCAAGCCAGCCAGTAAGATAATCCATTATTACCAGCAAATATTTCAATGTTCCCACTGCCGACATTTCAATGTGACCTACTTGGATTCATTGAAAAGGCTAAATGGTCAAATCTCTACATGTTTACACATAATCTTCTTTTCTATTCGTACACAATGTATTTATGCATTCGTACACAATGTAAATAGCATCTCCCCACTTGTATGGCTATTGTTTACATGCCTCTACAAATATATTTTTGTTTAACAAAATCAATAAGAGCCTGGGTTCCCCAATGAGTCCCCACATGCACACTCTCAATCACATTCCGCATAACTGTTTTATTAAGCACTTGCACCCCCTCCTTAATCATCCATTTACCATCCACTTTACGCACCCCATCATCCATCATTTGTTTTTCCTCATCATCCATAAATACAGGCTTCACATCAAAGTCCAATACAGGGATCAAATCATTAATGCCTCCCCTACTAACGTTGCCTCTTTTACTCCTTTGTCCGCCATCCTATTTCCCACAACTAACTTTGAAGTCCCTTTTTATGTGCTCCTATATTTATTATAGTCTTTCCAAACAATTTTTTTTACCAAAGTTCGTTAAAAGCCCATAAGCAAATAAAGCAAAGACATCACATATTTGTGTCAACCAATAAGAAGATAACCGTCCAGCTTCCAATACTTCAGCAGTGTCTACATTCACTACTGCATATCCACTCATCCTCTTCCCATTCTCCACCCGGGAAAACCCATCAATACATAACCACACAACTATGTTCCACATTGTCCCATTCCTTTCTCTCTCCCCTGACAGGAATTCAACTGGATTTAAATTCCTATTGGTCAAGAGAACCAAATTCTCTTGAGACAATAAAATAATCCCATATTTCAAAAGCCTAGCATTGGTGAACCACCTTTGGGCTTTCTGTATCAGGTTTATCCATTCCTGATGTGGACTACTCACCACCAATGCCCCACCAAAGGTTAATTTTCTACTGTTCTCCACCGAAAATGCAATTGTAGCTTCAGCCTGTATACACAAGATCCATCAATTTTGACAAAAATATTACAGTTCTCTTCTTCCCAGCCCATATGTGAACCAACACTCCTTTGGCTATGCCATCTTCCACTGCTACAGACAAGTGGAAGATTTTCCTTAAACCAGGCAAGCTCAACACTGGAGCCTGTATCATTGCTTTCTTCAACTCTTCAAACTTATCTTCATCACCTTCCTTCCAAACAACTTCCTATGGCTTTTCATCAATGAATACTTAACTTTCCCCACTTCGGAGGAATCACACTGCACCTCTATCACAAGTTAGCTAAACTATTTCCACAAGCTTCAGAGAAATACAAAGCTTGATCTAATTCACAAATCTAAATCACAAGTCTGAATCACAAGTCTGTACAGACTAACTTACAGGTGACTTCCTAGCTAGCCAGACCAAAAGTCCATCTTTACCTTCTACTAGTAAGTAATTATTCCCTCAAGGGAACATCCCTTATCTGGGCAACACTAAGCTAAAATAACATAGTCAACTATTCACCAGGCTATTCAATATCCAGGCTATCCCAGAAATCTACAGTACTTAACTTCTCAGCATTCAAACTGCACAGACATAAAAGAGGGTGATAAAAAGAACACCTTCAAAAAGTAAAAATAATCACCTAATAGATGTACTCTGGGTTTCTACTCCGAAAAATAATTGTTCCAAACTTTTAATGTCACTTCTCTATTATATAAATTTATTTAAACACCTCAAAACGTTTCACAAAAAAAATAAAATCAAAATCGCAAGTCAGATCAGGACAGGAAATATATCTGCGTAGCTGCCATATGCAGTCAGAAACAATGCTGCAGGATCAAATCACCCATTCGCCCCTCCTTTCTCTCAGACAAACTTGGCAAAGGAAAAAAAATGTGTAAAAGGGAAAACAAACCGCACCTTCCTCCTCCCTTTCCTACTTCAAAACAAAAAGAAAGGGGAGATATAGGGAGGAAAACTACTACTCCTGTCTCCATTCAACATTGCAAATACCTCTTTCTAATCCTACTTTTCCGTAGGATCTCTCTCATCTGTCTCTTTCTCATTCAAACACTTTGTGAGGGATCTCACGAAGATCAATGGTTCGTTGAGGGCGCTTCCAAGAAAAGTCAGCACGCAAGGATGCAATCAAATTAAGTCTTTATTTAGAGGTAGTAAAATGAGTTCCCTGGCATGGAGGCATCCATGCCTGGATTGAGCCCATGGTTCAGTCCTGTAGGAAGTTAGAACAAGAGTGGGGGAGCAGCCCCTGTGCAGGGGATCTTATAGGGGCCCTTGGCCCCTCCCTTACAAGGTGTGTGAGGGGGCCGGAGGGCCATTAACTTTCCCCAATGGGGCTGCAGTCCCACTTTGCTCCCATCTGGTGGCCTTTTAAGAAACTGCCATGGCTGGCACAAAACACCTAACACACTTGCTATTATCTTCATAACAACAACAACAACAAACCCTTGCCACTTACTATTCCATTATACAAAAGGAGATTTCTGGGGGGTTCAGTGCACAGGTATTCACAAGTGTCAGGATCACCTTATCACTCTTGTGTGAGGGCTTTCCACACACACTCACATTTATACTGCAATCAGACCTTTTAGTGTACATTAACATACACACATGCTTTCTCCCTGCCAACTAGTCAGTATAATTATTTCAGGGAGCATTATTATTATTATTATTATTATTATTACTATTACAAGCCAATAAGCTCTATTGCCTAAACAACTCTTATTACACACAGACGCCTTCACACATACATACCATTTAACATTTGCAGACTTGGAATAAAACCTGGGAAGGTTTCATCCCTTCAGATTCCCATTTTGTTTCCATCCCTGACATCTTGTAGCTTATTCCTCAAGCAGTGGAAAACCTTAGGATGTGGTTTCTAATCAAAAACATGATTTTGGGCCCTAACCACCACCTGTTTTCCACAGCTCCAAGCTCAAGCCAAGAAGTTCACTTAATTTGCCAGCACACACATATCACTATCACAACAGAAATCACATCACATTAATCAAAGACAAATTATCTGCATTTAACCTCAGGTACGAAGAACAATAAACTTTTCCTTCTTTACCCTCATTCAGAGTTTTCTGCCTCTTTCAAGAATGATAAAGAGCTGTATACCACTACAGTATTAAAGCAAAATCATCCTTGGTCAGTCCTAACATCTAAATCTTCCTGTTATGGAATGATGGGACCAAACAACATTCCGGGTCAACCAGAGCCAGTTTATTGTTGCACAAGGTTCAGAGCAGATTCATACCTGAAAGTCTGAACAACCAAGAGC
>WNWU01010517.1:84669-99827 GCA_012654045.1 Ptyas mucosa | reverse complement strand
TGGATGACAGTGAAGCTTTTCAGACATTCTCTATATGGCTGTCCTTCTGTGACAGCTAGGCCTTCTCAGAAGATATATTACCAATAATGGGGTTTAACTGCCTTTAATATACTTTCCAACCAGCACTTTTCTCTCAAACAAGCACACTTTCTTTCTTACAATAAGGTGAATGAAGACGGCCCTTCAGTGTTCATCTAGCTGAACCCGCATCATTTACATTATTCCCACTAGATATTTCTTCCCTAATTGTTTTAGTGACTTCTCACTCCTGTTGTTCTATCCTCTTAAGCACAGGACTACCTGTTTCTGCCCTGGGGATGTTCTATCTCTTCAAACAATAATTAGTTACATTATTATACTGCACAGTGTATGAACTCAACCAAATTTCCCTCCATCAACATAATAAAAGGGATGGGGGGGACATAGAATGAGTTTGCTTATGTTTCCTTCCATAAATTTCTCAGGATCCTTAACAAATATTCCATGTCGGGGCCCCATAGTTACTTATCTATTTATAGCTAAAGCCGATACTTCCCTCCTTGAACTCCTCTTCCCTTAAAAAATCCACTCAACACGCTTAGCCTCTGTCCACTCCAGTCGCCCAGAAAATGGAACCGCAGAGGAAAGCTCAAGTTAGCATGTGCAACGTGAGTACTAATCACGTCTAATGCATCTCAACATACACACAGCACCAGACATTCAAGGAGTCAGACCACCTCAGCGAGACACCCCATAAGTACCCCGTACTTATACTCACTTTGGGTCAGTGCACTGTATTCCTGGTCCCGCACAGCTCAGACTTCCCTGCTCAGTTGTTCAGGTCCCTGTCACATCAGGTTAAAGAAGAGCAATTCCCTCTGGAAAAGAACTACCTGGCCCGGAACGCTCAAATCAGCGTGGGTACCCATCGGTCCTCAGGTAAAAATTCCACCCCAGAAGGACGTCTTCAAGTCCCTGTTCGGGCGCCAATTGTTAAATGCAGAAAACCAGGATTACCGTATAATAAGTGAAACAGAAACCATGAACAAGGAAAAACAGCAGATTTATTAAAAATATATATATAAAGCTATATATATATTTCAAGCTTTTGCAAAAGGGTTCTCCCATGAAAGAGAGAATGTCTGACCACTTCAATTACATGGTTTAAATACAGTTTTCAAGGTACAGCAATACAATGCAAACGCCCCCACAGGGTATTGTTTTCAGGTCTTATATAACACTTTTGGCTCCCCTTCTCATGTTCTGCCCTGGAAATTCCCGTTAGAAATACCCTACAAAAATACCCCAAACAAATGTCCCATGTTGATTGGTATCATTAATTGTAGGCTCTTCCTCTTTTGAATCAAGCAGGCCCATTTTGGAATGTACCAAAACATTTATTTCCTTACAAATATGCATCATATGTCCTGCAAAACAAGCATCACAGGAACAACACATTTCCCTTTCTCGTGTCCTTACTGCTAGGTTATATAATCAGGTTATATAAGGTAAAATATGATGTTTAAAATGGTGTTACTTGGGTTATGCTTTTTACAGGAATAATCCATTTTTCTCCCAATTTTCGACTTAGTATGGAATTAGAAGAACAAGTAAAGGAAACGATTGCTTGGGCAAAAAATTGTGGATACTCAATTGAGCTCGATAGCTGGCAACAGTTATGGGAAAGGAACTATAAACTAACAATGTCCACTGCATACAAAGAGAATCAATATAAAAAGTTTTACAGATGGCATATGACCCCTGAAAAATTGGCAAAAATGTTTAAAGACAAATCAGCTAAATGTTGGAAATGCCATCAAATACCAGGATCATCTTATCATATGTGGTGGACATGTTCAGAAGCTAGAGTCTATTGGAAAAGAATTAAGATTTGGTTAGAGGAAATGACCCAACAACATATTGATTTAAAACTGGAGCTGTTCCTACTGGGTACCCTACCAGAGAAAATTAGTAAAGAAAATGTATATTTGATTATTCATATAATAACTGCAGCGAGGACAGTATTTGCGCAAAGATGGAAAGTAGAGAAAATCCCGTTGGAAGGGGAAGTAATTAAAAAAAATTTAGACTGTGCAGAAATGAATAGATTAACCTTGATGATTAAAGAGAGAGAAGATACGGAATATTTTAAGATATGGGGGAAATTTTATGATTGGTTAGAAAAGAGAAATAGATAAAGATTTTGATAACGAAATAGGAGAATATTATATTAAATGTATTGTATTTGGGGGGCAATATTGTAATAGAGAAATGGAAATTATAAGGGAAGAAATGAAGATAGGAGGAGTAATCAAAAAGAAGAAGAAGTTACTGAAGAAACACTGAGATGACACACAGAAGGATTGAAGTATTACGGTATGTGTTTGTTTGTGTAAAATAATTTTTTTTTACAAAAAAAAAATTATGCCTCCATATCCACTTCCCTGCATGTATCTGTCAGCTCTACTCTGCCTTCAGATTTTTTGTCCTTCCCCCTTCCCTTAAGTTCCCGGACATACCTGCTATTATTTTTTTGTACTTAATTACCTATTTCATGCTCTTTTCCATTTACAGGTAGTCCGCACTTTAATGATGGTTCAAAAAAAAAATGGGAAAAAATGACTCACAACCTGTATTTGCATTTACAACACTTGCATCCATGGTCACATGACTGTAATTTTGACACTTGGCAACAGCCTTGCATTTACGACAGGTTGCAGTGTTCTGTGGTTACGTGTTCGCGATTCACGTCCTTTTTTTATCATTTCTGGCCAAAAACACCCATTAGGAAAGCTGGATTCACTTAACAACCATGTGAGTCACTTAATGATCGCTGTAAAAATGATAATAAAATCAGGTATGACTTGACGTATGACTTATGATGGAAGTTCCGATTCCAATTGTGGTCTGGAGTTGAGGATAGTTCCTCTCTGGACAAAACCTCCAATGAAGAAACATAATCATTGTAACTTTCATCCAACGAAGAAAGGATAATGTAAACCTTTTGCAATTCTGAAAAAATAAGTTCCTTCTCATGTAGCTCTTGGAAAGTTCTTGTCATAAACTCCAAATGAGCTAACATATCTCCTCCTTTAAGAAGATGGGTTTTAAACAGTTTGCGTGTAAGATGTATATGAGCACCCACACTATCCCGAACATATATTCTCTTCAAATTGTTCCAACACCTAGCAGCAGAATCTTCACCATGAATATGGACTAGCTGCTGGTCACTCAGTGTCAGTCCAATTATGCAAAGAGCTCGTTCGTTATCCCGAGTAAACTTGGCTAATTTCTTCTCATCTTCATCATTATCTGGATTCCATGCAGTTACATCCGGTGGATTATTAACTACATCCCATAGTCCTTCCCTACGCAAAAGCAGGTTACATTTCATGGACCAGGAAACATAGTTTGTTCCGTCCAACCGGGTTATCATGGATATACTGGATGAATGATCTTGTGCCATCTTCACTTGGATATGTAATAACAAACACAGCTGTCTGAATAAATTACTGTATCATTCACATCGACTCTCAGTGCTCTAGATATTTCTAGGTAACTCTGGGTAACTCTGGGTAACTCTGGGCGACTCTGGGCCCATAACCAATGTTAAGGATATTGTTGAGTTACACCCGAAGTTGTGGCTTATAAAGTAGAGTACCGTTAGAGTTTTACGCATGGAAACGGTTTTGAGAGTAATTGTGAATAACATACAGACAAACTGGGTTTATAGTATTTTACTTTTAGGGAAAAGCAAATTCATAGTCCTTTAACAATCCAAGTCATAGCCATATAAAATGCAATATAAGATCACTCCAGGGATATAAAATCTTCTTACCAGTTTGTAGAAAAATACAAGGAACAATCAGGAACAATATAAAAACAGTTCAATAAATACCAGAAAGCAGTAAATAAATAATCATGATCAAACCATTGAACATAGAGAGATCAAAAAGAGTTACAGCATAGCAGCAGGTAAAACGGTGTAGTAGTCCACACTAACCATAATTTAGCTCTCCTTAAATACATTGGCTACAGAGCTCAGCCAATCAGGATGCAGAATGACTCAGCACAATTCTTAAAGCTACATAATACATTCACATAATACAAACATACAATGTTGGTTTATATATTTCCTGGCCAACCAATTAGGCAATAACCATTTCCTAACAATCTGTACTCCTCTTACATTCCAAGTTGCAAACTCCCATATACCCTGGCCATTCCTAGACAGATCCATAAACTTTAATTGCCATGGCTTTAGTCAATCAATACTTTTCACAGATAGTTAAGATATAAATTGTAATCTCTTGCAGAACGTCCTTATGGATATTTTGCAAGGGAACCTTAAACTGTTTGCTTCCCAGGCTGATCTTATCTGGAAAGGAATTGTGCTTAAGAAATCACTCTTGATGGCAACAAAATGAGCCATACATATTCTTACCAAGGCCCCTCATTGCTGTAGTCCCCTGCTTTTTTTTCCTATTTTATTATTTTATTATATTATATTATTTATTTTATTTTATTTTATTATTGAGAAAGTTAAAATACAAATTCCCAAAAAGTCTCCAAAAAATTACAAACAAAAAGAAAGCACATTGACTTCCGGTTTGGCATTGCGGCGAGACAGCCAGGGAATAGCGGGCTCTAATGAGCCCAGCAAAAACCCCGACTGCCAAACTGCCACTGATGGGTCTTCGGACCAGAATCGTCCTGCAGGGACAAGGTAGAAAGAGAGGCGCCTCAGATGACCAAGAGGAACAGGCAAGTTCCTCAGAGGTCGGAGGGAACTCTCTGAAAGTCAGCGGTGGGGGGCGGCAGCCATGGCGGCTGCTGGGACAAACCAGGCAAAGTGATGTGCAGGAGGAAGGCGGAAAGGAATGATGCTCTTTGAAGCCGGGTGAGTGACAACCAACCCAGGCTCGAAACAACGCTTGGAGCAATGTTTTTTTACTTGTAAGACCCCTAGCCTTAAAACAGCGGCTGTGGAACTACGGGGCATTGAAGATTTTAGGATGTAATTTTTAAAAGAAAAGAACCCAATAGAAAATTGATGTTTGAACAGAACAAATCCTAAAAATAAATATTGAGACTTGGTTCAAAAACTGAGCAGAGTTTTAAATTTGAATTGGACTGTTAAAGAAAAAAAGAAAAAAAAAGAATTATTATTTTTAAAACACAGAAGAAGTAGAGAATAAAGCAGGAACGTTAAATAATTGAAACAAAATGACTACTTGCATGACTAATGGAAATAGTGGATTGCAGAGAGACATCTTCTGGTTCAAAAAGAAACATTGCAACTTGCTCTTTGTTTGGGAACATTGTGAATACTACAGATAACAACCGTGGGACTTTGGCGGTGGAGGTGTTTTTTCTTTGTCTGCAAGCGGCTTGACTTTGGCGAAAAGAAAGGGAAAATATAACGGAACTCCTATAATTGGTACTAATTGGCACAGGAACAAAAGAAGTAAAATTGCGCAGGAACAAAAGAAGAAAATTGACGTAATTTGCTTGAAATAGAAGTAAGAAAAAGAACTAAATTGATACATGGAGATTTAAAATTGAGAACTTTGAAACTGAAATGAAATATATGCTAACAGACAAGGAAATGAGGAATAAGATACACACAGCTGGGAAAAAAGAAGATAAAAATAATGTGATTAAAAATGAAAAAGCAATGTATAGATGGTGTTTGGTGTAAGAACTAAGTCTCATTGTTAAATTGTTACAAAGATGATAATAATAATGCGACTGACTATGAATAAATAATGTATAGGTGGATGGTAAAATAAAAAAGTGATTATGCTGGGACAAGCAGTAAATTAAGGTGATGATGCTGGGATTGACAACAAAAGTAAAGATGATTATACTGGGTATAACAGTAAAAATAAAGATTGCTGGGATTGACAGCAAAAATAAAAATGATTATACTGGGTTTAACAGTAAAACTTAGATGATTATGCTGGGATTGACAGCAAAAACAAAAATGATTATACTGGGTTTAACAGTAAAATTTAGATGATTATGCTGGGATTGACAGCAAAAACAAAAATGATTATACTGGGTTTAACAGTAAAAATAAGGATGATCCTGTTGGGAATAACAGTAAAAATAAATGATTATGCTGGGTTCGACAGTAAAAATAAAAATGATTATGTTGGGATTAAAAGTAAAAGATGAGGATTAAGATGAAGATGATGTGCTGTGATAAACAATTAAAGATGATTATCTTGTGATTATTAGTAAATTAGGAAGATTATGTTGAGATAAATAGTAACGAAGATGATTTGCTGTGAGTGATAGTTAAGATATTGTTTATGATGATAGTAATGATTTATATTATTAAGATACATTCATCTAAATAAAAAGATAATGAAATGATATTGAGTTAGGATTTAAAGATTTAAGTAACAGGTTCTTGGATAATGGTATTATAAAATAGATAGAATTTAGGAAAACAATTGTGTAAAACATTAAGTTGTGTTATTTGGAAATTAAGATCTGAGGTGAAATAATAGAAAGGTAATTGTTTTGAGTTATTGTGTTTTTTTTCTGTTTCATTTTTTTTTATTATTTTTATAAGATGATGATTAGTGGAGATGAGTCATTGTTAAAGATGAATCTGTGATTATACTAATTTATGACCGGATCAATGCTTCGTTCTAAAAAGATGTATTTTATGTTTATGTTTCAAAAAAATAAAACTTTTTACAAAAAAAAAGAAAGCACATTAAAAAATGTGCATTAAAAAGGACAAAAGACAAAAAACACATATACATATATTATCCCCCTGGTTGATTGATGATAACTTTACTGCAACAATGTTAGTTTCTCCTCCTTGCAAAGCAGGCCCACAATTTATAAACGTCTACGTCTATTTAGGACCCACTTGTCCTGTCCTCTGTTTAGTATAAAGGTAGGTAGGTAGGTAGGTAGATAGATAGATAGATAGATAGATAGATAGATAGATAGATAGATAGATAGATAGATCTACTACAGAGCCATGGTGGCGCGGTGGTTAGATTGCAGGCTAATTCTGCCAACTGCCAACAGTTCGATCCTGACTGGTTCAAGGCTGACTCAGACTTTCATCCTTCCGAGGTGGGTAAAATGAGGACTCAGATTGAAGGGGGGGGAAGCAATATGCTGACTATGTAAACCACTTAGGGAGAGCTGTAAAGCACTATGAAGCGGTATATAAGTCTAAGTGCTATTGCTATTACTACTCTATGTAAAAAGCAAGTCATTAACAGGTAAACCAACAGCAAAATTAAACTTCAAAGCCCTCTGTTAACAATCTGTTGCTGTATGTAACTCGTAGAAAATCCACAGTGGCTTCTTAGACCCTGCTCTACTCCTCCCACCCTTGCTGGGAAAGCGAGTGCTAATCACTTTCATTTCCTCACTTTCAGTCCTTGAAAAAATGCACTTTTCATTTACAACCTCCCATAGTCGTAAGAATCATATAGTTGGAAGTGACCTTTGAAAACATCCAGTTCAACTTCTTCTCAGTGTAGGAGTTGTTCGCTCGTGAGAAGCATTTCATCCATCCATCAATGGACCACTGGATGGGAGGGAATCACCCTTCTGGCTGGCACTTCCACTAGAAGAGGAAGCTAGCAAACTCTTGTAGATTTCACATCAGCTCTTGTGCTTGGTCCAAGGAAACATCCTCTCCCCTTAGCTTCAAAAATGTTCCTGGATCCCAGTGCAGAATACAGAGAGGCACATTTATGTTGAGAGACAATTGACAGGGAGAAGTGAGTTTTTCTTCTTCTTTCCCCTGCCCTTCCTTCTCAGTAGCTACCATCAGTTCTCCTGTCACTCCACCATTTTCCCACTGGTAGATTTTTTTCCCCCATGGGACCAATTGAATGAAACAAAAAGAAAAAGAGAGAGAGAGAGAGAGAGAGAGAGCGCTACCATTTCGTAAATGGACTGATTTTTTTAAAAAAGAGCAAAATATAAAATATTGACTGTTTCACTAGTCCTATAGCCTGGGGCAAAATAGTAGTGTACAGGTAGTCCGCAACGTACGACCACAATTGAGCCCAAAATTTCTGTTGTTAAGTCAGACATTTGTTAATCGATTAATCGAACTAATAAATAAAATGAGTTTTGTCCCATTTTATGACTTTTCTTGACGGAGTGGTTAAGTGAATTGCTGCAGATAATAAGTTAGCAACCCAGTTGTTAAGTGAATCTGGCTTCTCCATGTACTTTGCTTGTCAGAAGGTCGCAAAAGGCGATCACATGACCTTGGGACACAGCAATGGTCATAAGTATGTGCCAGTTGCCAAGCACCGGAATTTTGATCACATGATCATGGGGCTGCTGCAAAGGTTGTAACTGTGAAAAACGGTCATGTCACATTTTTCAGTGCCATTGTAACTTGAACAGTCATTATGCAAACTGTTGTAAGTTGAAGACTACCTGGACATAGATAAATCCTTATTACATCTGTGCCTTGTGAAATCTCCCCTGCTAATGGTAAAAATATAATGGTTGCCAATTTTCACATAAGCTGGCCAGTATCTCATAAGCACCACTAGTTCCTGTTTACCCTAAGCACAGAAATGTTTTTCTATGCAAACCAGGATGTCTATTTTAGAGACTATTTTGTGAGTCAATATTATTATTTTATTTATTTGTATCCCAAGTTTATTATCTTTACAAATAACTCAAGGCAGGAAACATATCCAACATACCTTCTTCCTCCTATTTTCCCCACAACAACTCTGCGAGGTGGATAGGATTGATTTGACAGAGAGTGACTGGCCCAAAGTCACCCAGCTGGCTCTCATGGCTAAGGCAGGACTAGAACTCATGGTCTCCTGCTTTCTAGTGTGGAGCCTTAACCATTAGATCAAACTGGTTTTCTATGTTGTTGCTGTTATCCTATTACTGTAGGAACCTGCAATGTACTGGGATACACTTTCTGTTTCCAACTTTTTCCAACTTTTCCAACTAGTCTAGAAAGTTCAGGCTTGGGATTTCTTTGTGGCTGTCTATTTGAGTACTTCAACCTACAACTGCAATTGAGCCCAGAATGTATGTTACTAAGCGAGAAATTTGTTAAGTGAGTTTTGCCCCTTTTTATGACTTTTCTTGCCACGTTTGTTAAGTGAATCCCTGTAGTTCTTAAGTTAGTAACACAGTGGTTACAGTAAGTGAATCTGGTTTCCCCATTGACTTTGCTTGTCAGAAGGTTGCAAAAAGGGATCACATGACCCCAGGACACTGCAACCATCATAAATATGAGTCAGTTGAGAAGCGTCCAAATTCTGATCACGTCACTGTGGGGATGCTGCAGTGGTCATAAGTATGAAAAATGGTCATGGGGGTAGACCGGAAGCTGACGTCGCGTCGAAACAAGCGTGAATTTCTGGGGCTCCAGAAATTCTGCCAAAAGCCCTGCCGCTGGACGGTCCATTTCAGACCCCACAGTCTTGTTTTGACTGTGGTAGTGGAGGGCAAATCCTGCTGATCCCAGGGACATCGCAAAGTCCCTGGTCGATCCAGGAAAGCCCTTTTTCCAGCGTCGGGGTGGCAGCCATCAAGCTGCTGAGGCTGTGACAGTTTCAGGAAGGAGAAAGAGGAAGCGACAGGAATGGATCGGTGAGAGATTTTTTACCTTTTTTTAAACAATTCAAAGAGCACCCTAAGTGATAAATGACATGGAGATTGAAAACAAATGAGGAGAAGCGACGAATTCTAAGTGGGGTTAATTTTTTTTTTACCCAAATATATAACTTAAAAGACTCGGAAATTGCTTTACTGTTAGTATTTGAAACTGGTCCAGACTGAAGAAGAAAAGAGAAACAAGGAACTGTTTAAAATTTGTCTTTTGTCAGATTGATATTGATTGGATTATTTGGATTGGAGCCTTTCCTTTTTTAGGTAAATTTTGATTAATTTTAAAGAATTTTAAATGAAAAGAATTTTTAAAGAACAAGAGAGACAGGAGAGTGTGTATTGCTGCCATCTGCTGGAGAAGAAACTTTGTGTCGAGCCGTGAACAGGCTCGCCATCACTTATGGGGGGGGACGGAGATTAGAAAAGGCAGAACGCAGCCAGAGCTGTCGGACTTACAGAGTTACAGCGACACTCACAGCAGCACTTCACAGCAGGAGGCAGCTACAAACAAAGCCAGGAGCAGCGGAGACAACGGCAGGGAGGCGTGGCTGTTAACGTTTTCCTAAACGCGCTTCTGTGACGTGAACAGAGGCGCGGTACTGCCAAACAGCTGTGGAGGGAGGGGAATGTCCCGAGGTTCTTTTATTTGCCGGATGTTAGGTTTGCTTTATGCCAAGTTCAGATATATAGCGCCACCTGGCTGCCTCCGGTAGCGCTGACTTTATTAATTTTTCCGGCTTGTTCGTTACTTTGCCTTGCTGCTTTTGGCTGTGTTCCAGTAAAGAGTTCTGGCTACTCCTTCTTAAAGTGTGGAGTCGTTTTTTTCACATCAAGCTCGGGCGGGACGACAGGCCGAGAGAAAGTCAGCGCTCCCATTCATACACTATCTGTTAGTTTCTTGTTCTGTGGTGTGGCAGTCCGGATGGCGGAGGGGATGGAGCCAGGCTTGCTGGAGCCAGCGTTGGGTGAGGCCGTGGCTGAAAAAGTGCTTGGAGAGACAGAGGTCCCCTTGAGTGCCCCTACAGACCAACCCGTGGTGCGTGCCAAGCAGCGGCAGCGCATAGAGGACGTCTGCGAAAAGGGGGTGGCCATTGAGGCTGTTGGGAAAGGACTTGGCTATTCAGAGCAGACCGGTGAGGGGGAGTGGTGGCCAGGTTCCACGCACGCAGAGGCACAGTCTTCGCAGTCTTCGCTTGTTGGGCCGGCATTCAGGGGATGGAGAGAGCACCGCTGGATGGAGGAGGATGATACAGATTGGGGATTGTTGTCAACTGGATCAAGTGCTTTGGATGCCCTGCGGGATCGATTTGGAGAAGGGAGTTTCAGGGATGCTCCCTCCTGGCAACCCTGGGCCACAGGGGTGGAGTCAATGCAGGGTACGTCTTGGCAGCACGGGGCCACAGCAGGGGCTAGCCCGGAGGTGAAATTTCGGATGGCGAGCCCTAAGCTGGGGAGAGACCGCAAAGAGCCAGGCCGGGTGGAAACGGAAACCTGGGACTTGAGACCAGCTCGGGGGCCGGTAAGGGACCGGGCTCCTGGATTACCACCACCTACGAGAGAGGTGGGGGCGGAGCAGAGAACCCACCGTGGGCAGGGGGATAGGGTCTGCCCACCGGCAAGAAGAGACATAGGGGATCGACGTCGAGTGCCTGATCATGGACCAGCATGGGCCCCGGGGCAAGGTCCCTGGTTGCCTCCGCCTCAATGGGGTCAACCTCCCTATCAATGGGGTCCACCTCCATTACGGGCTTCGTTTGACGGCAGCTCAGATCGAGTGGCTCTGTTCTTGAGTCAGGTTCTCAACCACCTCGATCGTTTTGGCCACCTGTATGCTTCGCAATGGGCCATGATTGTGGATATAACGGCGGTGTTAACGGGAGAGGCCGCAGACTGGGTGGCTGGGTTACATAGGCATCATGCCCGTGAGCTTGTGGACGTGGGAAGATTTTTGGAAGCTCTGCGTGTGGTGTTTGAAGATGAATCGAGTGTTCAAGTGGCGGAGGGAGAACTGGTGGCGCTTAGGCAAAAAGGCTCGCCTGCGAAGGATTATGTGCACAGTTTCTGCAAATTAGCCAGTCGTCTGGTGGACTGGCCGGAACGTATGCTGGTACAGCAATTTCGAATGGGGCTGGACCGCGATTTGAGGCAGGCTTGTGCCTATCGCGGGTTGCCGCCTCGCTTGTCCGTCTGGTTTAAGGCCGCCATAGAGCTGGACATCTCCCTTCAAGAATTTCGTCCTCGCGTGGACTCTTTTGTTAGGCAAAGGAAGGTGCCGTCTGAGGCGGTGCCAGACAACGTCCCAGTGGTCCGGCGTTCGGATCGTCCATCCGACGTCCTTCCGGTTGCTAGAATGCCACAGCCGTCATTCCGGTGTTTCCGTTGCAACCAAGTGGGTCATCGAGCAGCGGATTGCCTCCTTCCAGTTCCTCGTACCCAATCCAAACCACAGGCGGCAAGAATGGGGATTGTTCCGAAAGGAGCAGGACGTGTCGTGGCCTCAGACCGAACCCAAGCTGTCCAAGGGTCCACAGACCAACAGGAAGTCCGGAAGGCGCAAAAGTACAACTCGGCGGCGTCTGCGAGTAAGTTTCCTGTGGTGTCGGGAGATAGTGATGATGAGGACCCGGAAGATCCTATGGTGAGCGAGTCTGTATGTCCTTTTGTGATACCTGTGGTTCTTCGTAATCGTAAGTGTCCGACTGGCCTACAATATGGGGCTTTGGTGGATACGGGCTGTACCCGCTGTCTTATTCGCAAAACGGTGGCTACCACTTTGGGGGTACAAGTAAGACCATTACAGAACCCGGTGAAATTCGAGCAAATGGATGGGTCCTTGCTGGGGGGGGGGCTCCGGCCACACAGGTTACCGAAACAATGTTCCTAGAGATTGGGGACCATCAAGAAACCATCCAATTTATTGTTGTGGACCATATGATAGAGCCCGTTATACTAGGTCTTACCTGGTTAGACAGGTGTCAGCCACACATTTGGTGGGAGGATGGGTTTAGGAAACTACGAATCCCGCTGAGGTCAGCAGCACAGAACTCAGGCCGTATAGGAGGTTCTTCCCAACCAGCAGAGGCCAGGGAGGAGAGTTATAGGTCGATGGAAGGGTCAACACAACAATTGTATCCAGCTGTCTATCACGATCTGGCAGCAGTGTTTGACGAGGAGGAATGCGAAGCATTGCCGCCCCATAGACCCACCGATTGCGCCATCGAGTTATTGCCTGGGGCCACGTTCCCTAAACCTCGTATGTATTCCATGACCCAACCAGAATTAGCAGAGTTGCGACAGTATATAGATAAAAATTTAAAACGAGGGTTCATCACGGCCAGTAGGGCGAAGATGGCAGCACCTGTGTTTTTCCGTGAGAAAAAAGACGGAGGGCTACGCCTTTGTGTGGATTTTCGTGGCTTGAACGCCGTCAGTGTGGAGCCAATATACCCGATTCCGCTAATGAAAGATCTACTGGCTGCACTGTCTACTGGGCGGATATTCACTAAACTTGATTTGCGTGAAGCTTATTACCGTGTGCGAATAAAACCAGGGGACGAGTGGAAGACTACGTTCAACTGTCCCCTGGGCAGTTACCAATACAGAGTTATGCCGTTCGGTCTGCAAGGCGCTCCTGCAGTGTTTATGCAACTCATCAACGAGGTTTTACACGAACATTTATACCGAGGCGTTCTTGTCTATCTTGATGATATCCTAATTTATACACGGGATATAACAGAACACACGGCGTTGGTGCGGCAGGTGCTAGAGAAATTGCTAGCGGCAAAGCTGTTCGTGAAGTTGTCTAAGTGTGAGTTCCATAAAACAAAAATAGACTATTTGGGGTACCGGATATCGGCGGAGGGGGTAGAGATGGACCCAAATAAAGTGAAGACGATCGTCGAATGGCAACCCCCCAAAACCAGGAAACAACTTCAAAGTTTTTTAGGCTTCGCTAATTTTTATCGTCAATTTGTTCCAGCCTTTGCTTCCATTGCATTACCATTGACAGACTTGTTGCGCACCAAGTCCGTCGGAGGGAGGGCCAAGCCCACACAAAAATTGCCTTGGACTGCCTCATGCCAAACAGCTTTTGAACAGCTTAAGCATCTTTTTGTTCAGGAGCCAATCCTACAACATCCTGACTTAACACAGGCATTTGTAGTACAGGTGGACGCTAGCGATGTAGCGGTAGGAGCAATATTGCTGCAGAAGGACCAACAAGGTCAGATGCGCCCGTGTGCCTACACATCTAAGAAATTCAGTGCGACAGAACGAAGCTGGGCAATATGGGAGAAAGAAGCCTACGCGGTACGGTGGGCTCTCACAACATGGCGTCATCTCTTGGAAGGAGCAGCAAAGCCGTTTGAAGTTTGGACAGACCATAAAAACCTCGAGGTTCTGCAGACACCACGGCGTCTGTCCCCTAAACAACTGAGATGGGCGCAGTATTTCCGGAGGTTTCGATTTCAACTACGACACATCCCAGCAGGCAGAAACTTCTTGGCTGATGCCCTTTCACGGATGCCGCAGTACCATAGTCAACGGGAGGAGGTGGTGGAGCCTTTAATCCCAGCCACTACATCGCTTGTTACAGGGGCGGTGGCTGCATTGCAGATGGAATCGCCATTCCTACACGAACTACAAACGGTGCTTCAACAAGATACGTGGCTGGCACACAACCGGGCGGCACTGACTTTACGAGATGGTTTAGCCTGGTTTGGTGATAGGATGTACATTCCACCAACGCTGAGGTCAACAGTGTTGCGACGATGCCACGATGAGAAAGTAGCAGGCCATTTCGGGTTTCTAAAAACCCTTCATTTAGTGAGACACCAATTTTGGTGGCCTAAAATGAGGAAAGAGATCGAGCAGTACGTAAAGAAATGTTCGGTCTGTGCATCCGCCAAACCGTGGTCTGGGAAACCTATAGGACTCTTACAACCTGTAGCCGATCCGAGCCGACCCTGGGAGGAACTGGCAATGGACTTTATTGTGGACCTCCCTTCCAGTAATGGATATACCGTAATATGGACAGTCGTGGACTTGTTCTCCAAGCAAGCACATTTTGTTCCTTGCCGGGGTCTTCCATCCGCTCGCCGGTTAGTCGACATGTTCGTGAAACACATCTATCGGTTACACGGAGTTCCAAAGCGCATCATATCAGATCGGGGAGTTCAATTCACGGCGAAATTCTGGAGAGGGTTTCTTCAGCGTATAGGATCTACGCAAGGTTTGAGTTCGGCATTTCATCCCAGCACGAACGGGGCAGTCGAAAGAGCTAATGCCGCCGTAGAGAGATTTTTACGTTGTTACGTGAGTTATCAACAGACAGACTGGGCGGCTCTTATCCCATTCGCCGAAGTAGCGTATAACAACATCTGTCATCGAAGCACTGGACTGTCACCTTTCCAGATAGTGTATGGCCAACAGTTTTATGCCATACCAGAAGTCGAGCCACCATCGTCAAACCCCACCACACCCCAGGAGTGGGCTAGAAGAATCCAACAAACATGGCAAACCATAAAGGAGACACTTAGACGAGC